>WOVY01007720.1:0-46557 GCA_013436015.1 Rhipicephalus annulatus | reverse complement strand
TCAGCGTTGTTGGTGGCTTAGGGTTAACTTATGATCCTTCACGAATCTCTAACACGCACCTTAATCCAAGCATACAGGAGTGCTTTCGGATTTCATCCTGCATCGATACTGTCACGTGGTTGTGACAGTGGAGAAGGCAGGCAGTCAGGCGGTTAAAGACGAAGGTTTATTGATGGGCAAATGTGCGCCACGAAAATCAAGCACCACTCGCTGCGAGTAACAACTCCGAAGCCTTACAAAGTGATCATTTTTCTTATCAGTCAAGTTATTGATCCTCGCCAGCCCCATCAGAGAGCTTTTTGCCCCTAGCTTAGTTTTGCGGCTGCCTCCGTGCATTGCGAGCTTTCCGCACTTTACCTGGTTTGTAAAGCCTCAGGGACCACTCCACCGTTGACCAAGCGACGCTCTAATGTGATGAGTCACTGATGACGAAGTCACATGGCGTCCAGTTGTGGTACGAGAAAGTGATATTACGGTGAAGTAACCAATTTAGGTGATTCCTGCCGTCATGGTGACGCCATGTGGTGACGTCATGTAGTGTCATCCGCATGACGTCCTGAAATGATCACATCGTCCCGTGATCATTTTTATTTTTCGTAACTCGAGTTGACTCCAACTGCGAGTTTGCACGTATGATGCGGCACCTAAGCCCTCTATACAATGGTAGGAACGAGTACAGTCACCGATCGCTGAGTAATCTGATCATCAGCGAAGCACGTCGCCTTTTTTATACACTGAGCAAAATCTAAGTTTTCAGTGTATCGCAGGCGACAGCGCACTTTCTCATTTAACTAAGCTATACTCGCGCCGTGCACGCAATCGCTCCAAACATTCTAAGGCTCGTATCAAATTTCATATATAGTCTGGCTTGGCCCGCAACGAACGAGGAGCAGTTGCTTTCAGCAAGTGACACACGGTCACAATGAGAAAACAGGTACCCGTAAGAATATGCAGCTGTCGAGTCAGGGAAAACGAACCCAGGTCCTCGTGCACACAGGAGCGCTACGCGACGGCCACTCGGTGAGGCACCGAAAAGGATACCACATCGCTTCTGGAGTGCATCAAGCATCAATGATGCGCACTCGGGGTCCAATTTCGTGTAACGCCACGATAGACGAATGCGGATGTGCGTTTCGATATGCTTTTTCCCCTGTGCACTCGAACTTGGTGGCCAAATGCACGCTTCGATGCGTTATTTCGAAGTCACTCCACTGTCCGCGCGTCCCTCCCCTGTGGATCGTACTCAGAAATGGCGGGTCGATTTGACCGTCGCGCCAAATGCACTTGCGTCGTACAGGAAGCGGCTTTCGATGGAGCCGCGTCGTTACTCGTTTCGATAAGTCAACGCTGATGGAAGAAGGGAACGGTCTTTCGACGTTTCCCGACGACCAATCGATCATTTTGTACTCCACCCCCCCACCCCCGCAGAGCTTTCATCGTGTGTTCAACGAACCACGAATCTTTTGTGAGCGATCGTTTTTGACCTTCCTAACTTAAGAGAATCAGTAATTCAATGTCAATTGGTCAGAACTGCCTGACTTCGTAATAGTGCGAGATGTCGCAGAAAATGTATAAAGAACACAAAATGCATCGACCCTTATGTATCTCCGCAGAATGTTCTGAGATATAGTTCTACGTAGAAGTGGTGGATGCATCACAGAGGCTCTCATGCAATAAATTCAACTCTCGCTGACTCATTCTGAAAACTGCGATTTATTAATCTTCGATTGTCCGCTTCGATGGTACAGTGAAGCAAAACGGCGATTCAACCTATTTGGACCATATTCATCGTGAAGTATTTGTGCAGGCACACGGGAACAAGGTTGACAAAACAAAGGGTACATTCCAACAACTGTTTTATTTTTTTTTAAAACATTCACTTAAAAACCCTCACATCTGCGCAATCTGGTGCAAGAAAAAAAAACATGAACAGCGCATATATGGCATGACTTGTGATCACATGCTGAATGAATAGAAGACGAGTGAAATTTCATTTTCAAGCAAGGCAACCGATCGGTGTCTATAGTATAACACACTTTGCTTTCAGCTTGTCAATGTAATACGCTTCCATTATCTCTTTGGAAGTTCGGTTGCGATGCCTATATTCCACATCGGTGTGGGTAAAAACAAGGCGCGCATGCGCGCTCGTTGCATTGCCGTGTTAAATGTGTAGTAGGGACCTTAAATATACTCGACAATGTCTCCTTAGCCTCGTGTTAATACACCTGCCAGTCTGCCCTGCATACGTATGACCACACGTCAGAGGAATACTGTGCAACGAATTGTTTCGACATTTAACAAACTGGTGCTTGTGTGTACATTTCTTTCTGTGCACCCTCAATAGAGTTGTACTTCAAATAGCACTAATGACTCCAAATTTTTGGTGCATTCCCCTACGGTGAGCCTCATGATTATATCGTGGTTTTAACACGCGTGAGATCAGAGATTATTATCATCATCATCATCATCATCGTCGTCGTCATCATCATCATCATCGTCGTCGTCGTCGTCAGCAGCCTTCCTATACGCCCACTCCAGGACAAAGGCCTCTCCCATGATCCGCCAATCAACCTGGTCTTGTGCTTTCTGATGCCCCGTTATACCCGTGGCTTTTTTAATCTCATCGGCCCACCTAACTTTCTGTCTTCCCCTCGTGCGTTTGCCTTCTCTGGGAACCCAGTCAGTTCCCCTAATTATCAGTGGTTATCCTGCCTACGTATTCTTTGGATTTTTCAGGAGGTGTGCATTGGTGGTGTCCCTGCAGCTTCGCGTTCCCTTACTGGTCGCTCAGTATTTCGAATATACAGAGAAAACAACATTGAGCCGCTCAATGTGTGGCTCCAAACACTCCGACGATCTCAATGAACGCTATGAGATCACCCTGAACACTCAGACATCTTGATAGAATATCTGATTTTACTCAACTATATACTTCTTCGCCTAGGGGAATTATCTTAGGACTAGGAAATTATCATTGTGGTTACAAGGCATCACAACGGCTTGGACCTTTGTAAAACTCGATGGCTAACACTTCATGAAGGAAACTCCGGGTCCTTTCCAGCACCACAGTGAAAGTGTAGCCACGTCGCACTCTTATGTACGATCTGTTCGATCACCGTAGGTCGTATTTGTGGGAGCCGAGCTGATTGTCGGAAGCGCTTGCAGTTGTCCGCCACGACAGTGGGCCCCAGGAACGCCGAGTAACAAGAACGAACACAGAGGCTCCCTTATGCATTCGTCGAAGCCTAAGGACCATATCCTTTTTTTCATCTCAGTCGATGTATTGATCGTCCACCGCCAGCCTACGAAGCTTTCTCGACTTTGACGTGGTCTTGCAGTGCCTTCAGCATCGGGAAACGTTGTTTTTTTCATCCCATCCGTTTTTCTCTGCCTCCGCAATCGGCCAAACTTGGAGGAACGAAGATGTCATTGTTGACGTCACAGAATCCGGCATATGTCTTCACACCGTCGACGCCGATTGTAAATTTTCACGATTTATGAGGCATCTAAGCCTTCGCTTTATTATATTTTGCTGAACTGAAGGCCCTGGCTGACAGTCCTTGTCACCGTGGTGCGCCGGAGGACCTGAGTGCCCGAAAGCCCTCGGCACGGGCACAACTCGTCACGTTGAATCTTGCACTTCCCCTAGGTTTCTCCGCCTGACTGCCACGGTCTTTCTCATCGATGGCGATGCTGTCACAAATCTTTATATTGTTTTTTGAGTCAAGCTACGATGCACTAGACTTCAAGCAGCTTGTTATTGTTTCAATTGGCCAAGTTACTTCCATGACGACCGCTTCTGATACTCACGCTGCTCGGAGTTGCTGCAGTGCGCAGGAGGAACTGTCTCTATATGGGCATCGTGCAAGTCCCAAGACCGAAGGGGATACCACTGACGGCAGAGCTGCGACTGTAAAATCGAGTGGTGCGTGAGGTATAACCGTGCACCTGGCGGCCTGTAATGTAATAGTGTAGCTGAAAACCAGGAGTTTGAATTGCAGCAATCGGAGTCAACAATTTCAGCACCAGAATTTGGGAAGCTCAGGCGTATTCCGCCAGTTTCGAATGCTGCAGTGATAACAATAGGCTAAACACTTCTTTGACAAAGCTGCGATCACTAACCCTTCGTCGATCCTGAAAACTGACCCACTGCAACCGCTGAATGCCACCCCAACGACATCAGAGGATGGCGACGACGATTACACCCGCGCAGTTTACGCACAATAGTTGATTGGCCGAAACGCGGACAGTGCATGGTGCGTTGTATATTGAAGATGCGAAGCCATCGCTATCTGGTCGCTTTCAAATCGAACAACTGATTACTCCCATTGCCCCGCCGCGGTGGTCTAGTGGCTAAGGTACTCGGCTGCTGACCCGCAGGGCGCGGGTTCGAATCCCGGCTGCGGCGGCTTGCATTTCCGATGAGGCGGAAATGTTGTAGGCCCGTGTACTCAGATTTGGTGCACGTTAAAGAACCCCAGGTGGTCTAAATTTCCGGAGGCCCTCCACTACGGCGTATCTCATAATCATATAGTGGTTAGGGACGTTAAACCCCACATATCAATCAATCAAACTGATTACTCCGCAGAACTTTTCCATTCCAGTTATTCAAATCCTCCAGCGAAACTATAGGACATGACGATGATGATGACCATAGAGTTTTACATGTCCTACAACATGCGTATTGACCATAAAGCAGGCAGTGGGTGCTCTGTTCTATTGAAGGCCAGCGTCGTCCATCATCTTTGAGTAGGTCTCCCATGCCCGTGCTATAGATGAAGCATCTCCGTCGATGATTAGCCGAATTCCCCGGGGGAAAAAACTGGCACACATACTCGAAAACATCATTTTCTACTGGCTTTCAGGAACAGCGAAACATATAGATGATGATGAAGATGACCACTCCCACGCACTTTTAAATAAGGCCCAACCAGCCTACCATATACACCGCTGATGCTGACTGTCTCTCCACTCCGAGTCTGCAGTGTAGCTTCGAACGTCAACATGAAGTGATGACGAGTTATTTACAAAGGCCCTGCCGGGGTCACCTGGGTGTAAAGGTTGGTAGAAGACAGTTCCTGCAGAATGTTACGTCAGGGATCCTCGGATGTCATCGCTATCAACACCGTGCGTGTCCATGACTCTCGCTCAATCATGACGGCATAGGCCTGTAGCTTGACTTGGCGCCCCCTTGAAATGATTAAGGGGGCGGTAGGCGGTAGCAGGGGGGCTTTCCCCACGCAACCAACGCTCGCCCATACTAATGAATGTGAGTTCACCCTGTACCCTCACCTGGGCACCATCAATGTGATAGATGTCGGGTTCGTCTTAATCTGACTACTCTACCACGTCTCACCCAGAACGTACAACACCAGGCGTCTATGACTTTTCAAAGACAGCCTTCATGGAATACGCTAAATGAAGCACCATATATACATAGTCTTTTCGGCGACGAGCCGCACAAAGATTAAGGAAGTAAGTTGACTGCATACTTCAAAAGCTGCAATCACAAGAAGAAGTCAGCGTCAATGCGATCATTCGTGCCTTAATTTTCCCCCGATTTATCTTGAGCTGCTGCATATGTTGATCCGAAATGTTTAGTGGCCTTTAAGGAATTCACTGAAGCATGTATGCAATTTTTATTTCTTGATACTTAATCTCAGCTAACAAAGTATTGCATAATATTCTTCCTTTCCAAACATTTCTTGCTTCCCAATCTAACTTGTATGATTTCTCTCTTAGAGCTGGTTGCAACTTTGCCCCCTACATTCATTTAAAAAAGTTTCCCAATATATGCCGCGTGCCTGCAAATAATCAAATATTTATTGCACGAGCCTGCTTTTGTAGATATTTTTATTTCGTTTCTTTCAATCATCTGAGTTTGTCCTTCCCCTGCGCTGCGGGTACGTGGCACACGTTTGAGGGCCGCCATCATCACCATTACCAAATGCCGCGCGCGTGACATTACACCCTGTAAAAGCAGCCACGTACGTGTGTGGTTCTCGGCCCGTGACACAAAAAAAAAAATCGACGCAATAATGGCCGACCCTCGAGCCCAAGCCAGTGGCGCGAAAACGCAAGGCACCACGTCCAGCCAGCAGCTTTCTCCGCCTACTTCCGCGAACTTCTGGGACCCCATCTTGTTCGAGCACGAAGAGGTGAGCGACGAGTGCCTGCGCAGGGTCGGCTGCGACATCAGGGAGCTCCAGTTCTTCCGCGTTCCTGGGGTGTTCGTCTCCGCCGAGGAGAACAACATCGCCAAGATCCACGCCCTGATCCTGGGAGCTCCCGGCACGCCCTATACGAAGGCGGCTTCTTCCACTTCGTGATTAAATGTCCGCCGACTTCCCCAACAGTCCTCCGCGCGTGCGCCCTGATGACCACGGACGCCGGTCGCGTGAGGTTCGGGCCGAGCTTCCACGAGAACGGCAAGGTGTGCCTGGGCCTCCTGGGAACTTCAACGGGGCCCACGTGGAGTTCTGGTCAGTGCCTGGGAAGCGTGCTGTTATCCATCAAGGCGCTGTTAAGCACGGAAACCCCGTGGCCCAGGGTACCACTCTGAGGGTCCTTCCGACGTTGGGCAGTTGTCAGAGCGACAAGCTATGCTACGATGCCGTCCTTCAGCACGAGACCATCAGAGTGGCGGTGTGCAATACGGTCGAAGAGTGTCTGACAGGAGCGTCGTTGTACCCGTCGCCCCTGAGGGAGGTGGTCTTGAAGCACTTCCCGCAGTTCTATGGTGAGTATGAGAGGGCGGCCAAGAAGCAACTTCACTTGAGCGGTACGCGCATGAACGACTCCCAGGAACCGCATGTCCCCACGTACCAGTTCGACGCGCTTCTCGAACGGCTTGCGCAGCTGCGCGAGAGGGTCAAGTTGGCGACGGCCGCCGGGAAATCGAGCAAGTGACTTGATGTTCATCGTCACGACTCTAATTGCAGAGGTCACGCAGAAAACGTGTCTAAATAATAGCCGTGGAGCTGTGTATTTACGTGGGCTGTGGTTGACGCTAGTCAAGGAGAAGACCTCCCGGAACGAAAATTCGAAATAAAAATTCGCAAAACGCGGGTGGAACTGAATCTGCCAAATCTAACCAAATCTGCCCATCTGCACGCATCACGTGCAGCTGTGTGTGCGTAGGAATGAAATGATGTACACGTAGTTGAATCTCAAAAAAGGAAAAGAAACGTCTGTACTAAAATATGGAGCTTGCAACGTACACTTAATAGAAGAAATAGTAAGTTCGTTTTCCTGACTTGCCCCTTTTTAAGGACCCTCACTCAATTGGGTTCCGCGGCTCTCGAACGAGAGCATATTCGATCTCCGAAGGGAGTTCACGTACACTCTAAGAAAGAGTGTACCAAAACCGTCGTCTACATCGCGTCGTTTCCTTGTGTTTAAAAATCTCGGTCGCGGCACTTCCCGGTAACAAACGACATGCGCTATTACTAACATATCCATCGCAATCCTAGTAGGTAAGTGGTGAGAGCAGAGTTTTAAAAAAAAGGAAACACGAGCAAGCCAGATGGGGATTATAGTTGTGTGGCAAAAATACTCTCCGAATACTCCATCTTTTCTTTGAGTGTATTTCTTCAAAAAGAGTCATACACGTAGCAAGTTAGGAACCCCCCTCCCCCCGAAAAAGAGTCAAATAACTTCTTAGGGGCGAAGCTCCTAAAGCCGTGGGTTTGTCCATGCATGTCTCTTTGTGACCGGTTCGTAACCACCTAGTTGTATGACCCACTCAGCCGCTGGCGCTAGTGAGAGTGACAGATGGACGGACAGACAGACATGTGGACGGACGTACGGACATACATACAGACGAACGCACGGGCGGAGAGACGGGTGGATGGAAGCAAGAACGAACGGACGGACAGACGGACGCACAGAAGTACGGACGGACGGACGCTTCGCCTCACTCATCATCATTCACTCCGTGGATATGCTGGAATTTTTTTTTCTTGGAGTGCGTTGATACAATGAACATGTTGCAGTGCACTGTTGCCTGTGTCGCATATTACTCTGTTCCATACCGCGGCCGCGCTGGGTGTTTCATCCAAAGTGGTAGAATCGATGTGCCAGTTTCCACGCCCTGGTGATAAAGGCAGACACCGATGGACGACATCACCACCAAAATCGGCTGCTGTTGTGAAATATTGCACAGTGTATAGATGCAGCTATGAATTTTTGAAGACGTGGGCAGTTTCCTGCCTCAATCAAGCAAGCAGGGTGAGTGAAGCCTTCCTAAGGAACCCCTTGGCAAGTTACTGTTCGCTAAAGCCAACTAATGGTAAAGAGATGCTGTTGATTAACGACCGATGCGCCTGGTAACCAATTCTCGTAAGAACGTAATAAATATTACGTTTTATTAGGGAGTTTTAGTGCTGGGTACGCATTCTCTTGGGGCGCTGCGGGCTTGGGAGCGCGCGGCGTTGCGTGCCCAACCCGTACCCAACCGGAATGCCTTTTAGTTGTCGCCACGGTGGCACGCACGCAAACCGCACGAAGTTCACACGCGCTCGCAGAGCCATAGCGTCTTGTCGCGTAAGTATTATTTAAGTCTTTTTATGATTTGAAATGTTAAATAAACATACATAGTGATCAGGACACTTTTTTTATTGTGTACAGTAATCTAGTATACGCAAAAAAGTGGAAAATACAAGGTTACTGTAACAACAGTGTCGACATCTTGTGACACTTCGTGCAACCGCAGTCGTGAACATGTTAGCTTACGCGTAATGTTTTTGGGGTGAAAATGAATAAAAAGGTTACTCATTTGTAATATTGTCGCTGTGCAGTTTTTGCACCAGATGTACAATGAACAATGTTTCCGCAATAACAAAGTTGTGGTTTTTTGTTTCACTATGACCTCGCTAGATGGCGCCACCTATTTAGCTGGTCGGGGGTTGGCATTTGTTTTTTAGTTTCTATGTTCCAGGCCATTCTAGCTTTGGAAATCTGGCTGAAACCGTGTAATCGCTATAAGTGCTCGCCCTTTGGTTTATTTTAACTCGACGGCTAGAGTATCCGCAGTGCAGATACCGTGAGTTCTTGCGAAGGTGGACCGCGCGGACGCATGGCCCCATCGCCCCAGTGATCTTGCGACGCATCTGTGTGGGGTTTCGCGCATGCGCAATACCACCGCCCCAACGTCCTGCGTACGCAAGCCGCTTGGGTACCCAGCACTAAAACTCCCTATTGCTGTGACCCTACCACTTACTCCTATAGCGTTCCTCGACGCCGCAATAATGCGCAAATAAACGCCCTTTATTATACACGGTGCCCCAGATATATCTTTAGCCAGAGTTTAAACTATGCCGACACATGCAACGAAGACGCTACCAAATACATGTCGCTGATCGTTGTCTGGATTGATTGATAAGTGGGGTTTAACGTCCCAAAACCACCACATGAGTATGAGAGACGCCGTAGTGGAGGGCTCCGGAAATTTTGACCACCTGGGGTTCTTTAACGTGCACCTAAATCTGACCACACGGGCCTACAACATTTCCGCCTCCATCGGAAATGCAGCCGCCGCAGTCGGGATACGAAGATCGTTGTCTGGGGTGAGCATGACTATTTTTGTGTTTTGAATAATTGTTTAATTAGGCCCCTTTAATTAGCTGACATTTGAGAGAATGGAGATGCGTAAAAAGCCCAATGAGAAGGTTGTGGATCAGCTTGTGAAACGTTCGATTGGACAGTTTGTACTTTATGACTGTTAATAATTAGTGTTCTGCTAACTGCAAAGGCCCGCGAAAGACAAAAAAGAAATACCACGTGACAATCTCACTGGCACACGTAACGCGCGCCGTGGTTCTGGTGCTTCCTGACGTTTCGCGTACGAACGACACGCTTCCTTCGCACCAGTTCATGACAGCGATGAGCAGTCACAGTAGCCGATAGGAAAACGTGTTCATCGCGAAACTACCATCATCGTGGCGGCTCTATCGAGACAGCACAATCGGCCAACGTTAGGGAGCACTAGAATCACCGTGCGCACAGACGCGCGAGCGGGCCTGTCACGGTTTTTTTTTTCATGGGTATTTTTTTTTCACGGGTATTTGCAGTTAGCAGAAAAACACTAAATGCTAAGATATAAAGCTCTAAACTGCCTAATCGGACGTTTTGCTAACTGGTCAGTAACTTTCTCATCAAAATTTCTGGCCCATTATCCTTGCGTAAAAAGTAATTAATAAAAGTGACCTAACTAAGCAATCAACCAGAACACAAATATAATCTGACTCACTCTATAGCAACTCTCAGCTACATGCATATGATCGCGTCGTCATTGCGTGTGTCGGCATATTTTAAACTCTGGCTAAAAATACCTGGGGTGCCCTGTATATGCACATCAGCACGCCATCATGCGTGTATTTCCTCTATGAAACTGACGTCAGCGCTCTAATGCTAGCACTGATATTACGTCGACATATTAGCTGCAGCCGGTGTGCCTGGCAAGCCAGCGCAACGCCTTGCATGTCATACGGATTTTGCGAAAGCAGCCGAGGCACTGTGGTATTTGCCGAGATTTGGCGATGCATCGCGAGACTGTCAAAATGCCGCATGACATCATCAATAGTGTAACGTCATCGCGACGTCACACATGGCCGTAAGTTCTGAAGTCATCGCACGTCATTGGATGAGGTTATGATGCGTGTGGTGCTGATTGGTTGCTTGTTCCTATATGCTTTGGGGATTGGTCATTAAACCGGAGGTTATTGTAATGGGGAAAAAGAAATGTCAAATTTTGATGAATAAAAATAATCAGTCATCTAGGTGATATAAGAGGGGACAATCAGAAGGTGACTTACGAATAAAGTAGGTAAATAACTAATAATTGAAATAAATAAATGAATGATGATTCCAAATAACTAGAATTTCATTAGTAAAAAATAAAATCTACTAGCAAACCTTCTTGCGTCTATGAGGAGTTTACAAAGTGCTATGCAGACGCTCCTGTTATATGGCACACAAAAGAAGCCCCAAGGAAAAATATATTTTCAGAATTAAAAGTAATGTTTAATTTTCTTAATATATTTTCTAAATGTTTCTTCCTGTGGCTAGTGAAACGTCGGCAAATAAGTAAAAAGTTATCGATGTTTTCTGGCTATTGACCGTAAAAACAAAGGGGAGAGGGTACCTGACCAGAGCTGTATAAGAATTAGGAGGCGGAATCCGGCATCGAAACTTGGATGCACACTTCCTATTTGCGAGGATGCACCGTTCATTATTCCAAGCGAAAGAAAGATGACCGTGTTCTTGAATCGGTGATATAATTTTCATAAAATCCCGATGTGAAGAATATTTACGAAATCGGGATTCAGTGACAGAACTGCTGCTATATGGTGCTGCTTGAACCATTATTGGTTGCCTCGATGGGCGCGCGCACATCGAGGCACTCTATACCGCGAGGACCGTGGAGGAAGGAAAACTGAGGAGAGGCCCTCGCTATCCAAGCGGCAGAACAAAAAGTGTGGCCGAAGTCACGTGCTTTTTCACAATGGTTGCTATGGCAATGTGGGCACGCTGCCGATGCCCCGTCATGGCCCCGTCGTCGGCAAATTACACCTTTGATCGGCTTGTTGTCTGTGAATCTGCAATTTTAGGAGAACGTTGTGTTCGCTGATGGCGTAAGGTTGGAGAAGTTCAGCCTACAGTGACTGTATGTCGTCACGGTTGCGTGCGCAGCATTCAGCGTGCCATCGCGAGGGGTTTTCGAAGCCCGCGACAGCTTCTTCGAGAAGGCTTCGCGCCGCAACTTCGCTTTTTGCCTTCGACACCGTGCTGCTGCACTCCTCCGCGATGAAAGGATACATTTCCGAGAACAGAACGACACCTCCGGCGGCTACTTATGTTGGAGACAGTGGTGACCCGTTTCCGTGCGCGACGGTGACGATTGGAATGCATTGGCCCGGTGCTCTCACTGAAGGCTGCATCGTCAAGAGTAGAAAAGACGTGCCTAACCCAATTGTGTTTGACACAAGAAGGAGATTTGCGAAGCCGCTTGCCGTGTTCCGAATCCATTGCGTTTTGTGCGAGGTAGCTTTATATGGGCCGAAGTTCTCTTCGAAGCGGTCGTACCCGAACGGCCACCCCGTCTCACTGTAGCTTGACTGAAGTGCCGCCACGTTGGTGCGATTGTATGAAACTATATGGTGCGATCGTTATGACGCACAGATGCAAGAGATAATCTGAAGGTGTGACATGCTTATATGGAAGAAGGCTAATGCAGATGACATTCTTAAATTATGTCGCGTACCCCTAACTTACCGGTTCATCTCAAACAAACAAAAAAGTCCACGGAGATTACCCTGCCAAGTTGCCCAGTTTTTTTTCCTTGCATTCAGCTCAATAGGCTTGAAGCACGTAACTGGAAGTTTATTTGAAATTCTCAAAAGCAACGCTTGCACTCACTAAAACTTTGTTACATTTCCCGTACGCACACCTGGGCAATATACCGATGCATATAACCATGCAGTCAATTTACTTGTCTCTCCATTTAAATCTGCAGCGCGCGCGTCGTTGCGGACTCTCACGGCAGTATATAGAACGGCATCCTCGCGAAGGCGAACTGCCACTGGCACGGCCCGATTGAAGTGCTCAGGTGGGAAGTGTTTTGAGCACACAAAAGACCATTGCGTCGGTTCCCAGTCGTGTTGACTGGGTCTAAATGGCCTCGATTCATAGCCTCCTTCGACGGGGATCCTTGGGACTCCCTGCACGAAAGCAATTATAAATGTATATATACGCGAATTTGCTGACATTGTTGACACATGGACAAACAGTCATGAATAAATTGAAATACAGTGATATCACCATGCGGAAAAAGCGAACAAAAAAAGAAACTCTGGCGCTAGCTGCGCCGTGTCATCAGCGTGGTGGTTAATTGCGCTGTGTTGTATTGCGTTCAAAAACTGTCACCAAGAGCCGTAAATAAATCCCAGGAACACTACACTGACGCATGCAGTATCGTGCATTCTGGGAGGATACTTTCCATCAAACCGTACGTCAAACATAAAGAATATTCAATACACTCACCTGTGGAAGCTGATGTCTGGTTCCCGTTTTATCGAGGGCATCGTAGCTTCTTAGCCCATGCAATCAGATGTATCGCTTTCCGGCTCGGTCAGCTGGCGATGTCCCAGAGCTCTGGCCAGCGCGACACGATATCGTCTCCTAGCAACCAGTTGAGCGTGCCCACTAGTGCGAGATGGAGTGCTCCTACTCTTTCCTACTTCCAGCTTCACAAAATGTGCCGTCACGGCCTCTCCTCTGTTTTTTCCTTCCTCGATCCATGGCGAGAACACACAGCGCCGGCAGCGAGCGCCGACGGAAGCGAGCTGTTGCATTGTCGTATAGCTCGAGAGTGACATTGTTCTTGACACATAATTAAACCTTTTAATAGGGCATCAGTTAGCAATGTGGGCGGTTATGTGGTTCACTGTAAGTGTATACTGTCCTACAGTTACGCGGTGCCCACAGCCGAACCGCTCCGGAAGGACATAGAAGTGAGCCAATATATTAGCGCACCTCACCCAACTATGAAATGCACCACGGCTCGATGGCGACCACAAGAATTACTCATGCTTCAGGAACACCCCAGTCCTCTAATATAATACAAACCTGAACCCCTGACGCCCGACGCCCATGAGCAGCGCTATAGCACGGGCGTGAGTGTTCTGCAGTTTCGTGTTTCACTCTTGGCGCCAGTTGCGCTTGACTCTGGCACTGTATATAGGTCTCCCTAGCTTCGCGATAATCGCAACGATGGCCGCGTTTCACGTGCGACCGTGACCGCAAAAGGAATAAATCAAATGTTCCCGCGAGAAAGTCTCAAATCAGGGCCGTAGAGGGTGCTCTGACACCCCACGAAATTTTTTAATGCTTTGAGTTTTCAAGTGATACTAAAGTATTTACGTGCATTCATATTGACCGCCAGATGCTAAAGTTAGCTGTTCGTAGCAAAAACACCCCCCGAAAAAGCCGCTTGGGTACGGCCCTGGGATGAATGATACATTACGAGCAAGCGGAAGCATCTGGACTTGGATCGCACCTAATGTGCGGCCGTCTAGAGCTACTTCGTATCGAAATATATCTTGTTAACGCTGTTGTGGTGGTTGCATTGGTTAATTTCCCTAACAGTCACATCGTGGCCAGCGTCAGAGTAGGCTGGCAGACTAAAAGTGTACCACGTTCTCGTTAAGTTTTTTTTTTTTCACTCACTATACGATTTGGAACAGTACTGATAAAACTTCGGCTTATGCTTACCTGGTGTTCTCGAAGGTTGAACTGGCCACTGAGCATTGCGATAGTGCGCGCCGCAGAAGCCGCTCAGGCATATTGCCACAAGCACGCTCTAACGCGAAGCCAGATCAAATCACCGTGACATAAAGTCGTCAGTCGAAAACGATGCGTACTTGCTAAGTATCCACACGTTGGCAAAACAGCGTCGACAAAAAACAAAACATGTCAATCGTCGAGCCGTAACAGAAACACAGCGAACTAACAAACCAAGGAACTTCGACAATGTTAAGGATTGCGTCTATCTTGCTCACTTCTTGCGTTCAACGTCACGGACCTCAAAACTAAAGAGGGAAAAGTATGCCATGGTTGTCTCGCACTATCAGCGAGCACTTTCCATTTAGATGCGACGCAGTTTATGCAGAAAATACGTTCCCTGCTGCGCATGCGCCAACTCTTCCCCCTCTCCTCGCGTGAGAGCGACGAGGTGTCAGAGCACTGACAATGCTTCGTTCCTCCTCTCCCGTTTATCTCTCCGCAACAGACGTGGATGGATGGATGGATATGCCTGTCCCCTTTAGATCAGGCGGTGGCTAGCGCCACCAAGCCGTGATACTTAATGAACCAAAAACTAGATTTATTTTTTTCCCTTTAAATAGCGAGGTTGATGATTCGTACTTTGCAGTGAAGGGTTTAATTTTCACTCGTGCCTTGACTTTATAGCCACCAATCAGATAACCTCCTTCTAGTTAGGTCTACTCGCTTAACGTCTATTTTGCCCTTCCTGTCCCTAAATCCTAGTGCTTTGAAAAACTCTGCGCCATCATCCTGAACTTTAGGGTGAAGCCCTTTACAGAACATTACCAAGTGTTCGGCAGGTTCTTCTTCCTCTCCACACGCACTGCATACTTTGTCGACCCCTTCGTATTTGGCCCGATATGTCTTGGTTCGCAATACTCCCGTCCTGGCCTCAAACAGTAGAGAACTACCCCGAGTATTATCATAGATCCTTTCCTTGGCAATTTCCTGCTTAAAAGTTCGATAGATCTCTAGTGCGGACTTCTTAATCATGCCAATTCTCCACATATCGGTCTCAGCTTCTTCACCTTCTTCTTAATCGGTAATTCTTTTTGGTTTGGCCCCCTGCTGTTTCCTAAGTATTTACCGGTCAATTTCCTGGTTCGCTTCCTCCATTTTGTATCGACATTCTTCATGTACAGGTAGCTGAAAACCTTCCTAGCCCAACGCTCCTCCCCCATTTCTCTCAATTGCTTCTCAAATTTTATCTTGCTGCTAGCTTTCCTGTCCTCAAATGATGTCCATCCCATATCAACTTTCACTCCCTGATTTGGTGTATTCCCGTGAGCTCCTAAAGCAAGCCTACCTATTCCACGTTGCTTAATTTCTAATCTTACTTGAACTTCTGATCTCATGCACAAGACCGCATTGCCGAACGTCAGCACGTATACATTGGTATACGTTGGCCACGGCGCCATCTGACAGCTAACAGCGAAGTGCACCCGCGAGACCGTACATTATCTGGCCGCTCAGTGTCAACGCCTGATTATTAACGCGATAACGTTAGAGAGCTCGTGTCGCAGAAATCCCGCCGTGTGCCCCGTTCGTTGTGAGCGAAAAAGCAAGTTACAGAGATCGCCACGGGAGGCCGCTACTTGTCCACGCGTGCGCACGCGATACGCAGCGCATTCGAAGAAAAAAAAAAAGTGCTCAAGGTCACGAGACGCGGGTACAGTAGTTTCTTTGCTCTGCCCCCCCCCCCTCTCTGCTCAGCTTCCAGCGCTTTCGCCGCGACGATAGAAGAGATGATGCAATTGCAGCATGCGACAAACTTTGTAACTCCTCTCGCACTGGACAGATTCTTAAATCGTTTGTTGGCGTTGAATTCGTCAGGCAATAAGTTCTCCTAGTGAATTCATTCCATGGTTACTTGAAAAAGTGTTTCAGGAGCCCTTTAACGCATTTTGTTCGACAGGTGTCACGACGAAAACGAGCCCATTCGGCGATATGTAGGCGCATTTGGGTGGCCTCAGACTACGTCGAAAAAGGCCGGGATAGCGCAGCCATCGTCGCTAAAAACACACAGGAACTTTTAAACGGCTCTAAAATCGATAGCTATGTACATCTAGCGGAAAGCATATCATGCCTTTCCAGAGGCGTTGATCAAGCAAACAGCAAACTATAGATAATGTGCCGCTATCTGTGAGGCATTGTGAGACTCTTTATGGCCTCCAAGATGGCGAGCGCGCGGCGTGTGTCTTGGAGGCCACGCGACTCTTGTTTTATATTGGAAAGCTGTATGTACCATTCGCGCGCGCGCGCTGTTACAATCTATACCGTGTGCGTGTGTGGGCGCGTGTGCGTGCGTGTGTATGTAACAGAACATATTATTAAGTATGCACTTAACGGTTGAAGGGCAGACTAGGGGCCGGATTTCGCTATCACGTTCAACTCTTAAAGGCGAACCCTAAGGGTACCCCACTTTTCTTACACCATGGCTCGTATATAATGCCACGCTCGTTCGCTCCATTGCACACTCCGAGCAGCGCTGTGTTCACTCTGCTGCACTAATAATACACGCAATTACACATGGGAGAAAAGGGGTAACACAAGCTGTTTACACAGAACCTGTACACAGCATATATACCACTTTACACACAAACGAAACATACAAATCGAAACACAAATGAACACCAGCACCGCTTCGCATCCACACATGACTTCCTTCAGTTGGAGATGGTGTAATTTTTTCGTCCGAACCTGCCTACATATATGCGTGCTGTGGAGTCGTGGACGGACAACTAGTAGCATGACGATAGTTATAGCACGAGAACAAAACGACAACACAGAGACACGAAGGACACGAAAGACACGTTTCTGTGTCGTCGTTTTGTTCTCGCGCTATAACTACCGTCATGCCATACCAACTAGCCCAAGCTGCCACACTTCTAACCAGTAGCAAGTGGGTTGTTGAGGCCTGGCGCCATGAATGCCTATAGTCATAACGCAATCAACTTGCGTTGGGTGAAAGTGAAGGTTGCAAGTGGCGGCCACTGGGTGGGACGGAAATGTAAAGGAAGTCTGTGCCATCCCGTCCTCTCAATTTATTCCGATCGCGGCTCGCGCACGTTGCGTTCCTGGCGTTGCCGCAAGTTTATGGAGGCTTTGCTTCACGGGACACCAAGCTGTACATTAAGTCAAACAACAATTTATGCAGACTGAAAGCTCAATGTATGACGTCTACAACATTATTATCAACAGCAGTGCCCTACTTACCGAGAAACCAAGGTAACTGCACAAGAATAAATGCGCCACAGTAGCGCTTTCTCAAAATGATCCCGATGACGTCGGGCAAAGTGCCTGCAAATAATCACTAGTAATCGAGGCATCTGTACTAAATAAAGAACCTTCCGTGCATCAAGAGGCGCAATAAAATACTGCATGTTCGTTTCTGTTTGAGTCATGAAAAAAAAGAAAAAAAGGGCATGGCGCGACTGGCTCAAAAATTCAATTTTTGCGCGGTTAAATTGGACAGGTCGTCACAGAACAAGGTCGTGCTATCTAGCGGAGCCCAGTTGAACCATTTACGCCTGCACACGGTCGCCGGGACTTGACCCAGGCGGCTGTGGCCTGCAATTTCAAAGGCCGTGGCTAGCCACCCTACCATGACTAAAAATTGTTCAATGGCCGTTATTGCTGCTTGGATTGCTGCTGTGGCTCCCGCTACTTTCCCTCTGCTGCTACTCTAGTGTCAACGACCGCGCATTAAAACCAGTCAACGTTATGCACGACATGAGTGACGTAAGACGTTCCATTGAGGCGAGTGTTTTGAAGAACGCTAAGCGAATGCGGACCACAAAAACGCAATTTTATTTGAAAATAAGCCCTTCCTTGGCACAAAACTAACGTTACGAGGTTTCTGGACCGCTATTTCAACAATCAACGTCGACTTGTTGCCTTTACAGTCCTTTTAAATTCGGCGAATTAAACTGAGCAACAGCCGACTCAGATGTACATTTTCCTTGGAGCTCACTCGGACCCAATTCTCTATCACTCACTTCCACTCAAAATCAGTTGAGCTATTCCTCAGCCAGGCTCACTAGCTAAGACTCACCGAAATTATTCCCAATTTGGCTCTCTGTCTCAAACTCGCGGGTCGGTCCGAGTTACCAGGCGCACGGGTCAGCTTGCCAGCCTACGCGGTGGCTACTCTAGAATTACAAGCAAGTTTATACAGTGTGTTTTTTTTAAGCAATGCATATTATTCCTAAAAAAACTATATTAGTTAGGCACTTGTCATCTTCGCAGACTATTTCTAGGCCGAGGCGGAAAGATTTTGGCACTAATTATATCACTCAGAAATTAACAAACTCTTTCAACTTTTTATTATCAAGTTTAGGATGGTTGTTTGTATGGCAATATTGTTCTGCATTACAAATTATGAACAGCCCAGTTTTTAAAAATCGAAAATATTGTGCGAAGTTTCAAAGATGAATCGTCGAATTTCAAGACCGCGATGCGGGCAAAACTAAACTAAACGCGCCAGGTACGCCAAAAGTGCGGTTCATGGGCTGCGTCACGCACAGACTTTTGACCATTGCGTCGATAGACTCGGTGGTCAAATAGCGTCTACATTTCGACAAATCAAAATGATTGATTGATATGTGGGGTTTAACGTCCCAAAACCACTACATGATTATGAGAGACGCCGTAGTGGAGGGCTCCGGAAATTTAGACCACCTGGGGTTCTTTAACGTGCACCCAAATCTGAGCACACGGGCCTACAACATTTCCGCCTCCATCGGAAATGCAGCCGCCGCAGCCGGGATTCGAGCCCGCGCCCTGCGGGTCAGCAGCCGAGTACCTTAGCCACTAGACCACCGCGGCGGGGCTTTCGACAAATCAAAATGACGAAAGAAAGTTAAAAAGTCTGCACTACGACTATGCCTTAATTATGGGCGGTATCGCTTCTTTTGAATGCAATTCAGTGTATCATCAGCCCCAGAAATTTTTCAAGCTAAAATACACCAATTGTTCGATGGCCTGCCCAGCGTCGCGGTGGCGCAGCATCGCGGAGCAGCTGCCGCGAGCATGACCTGCGACTTAACCTAACCAAATGCACCTCGATTCTTACAGACGGAGGTCTGCTACTTGGGACACATTCTCACGGCGCAAGGTTTGTGCGTCGATCCACAGCGAGGGCAGGACATCCTGGAAATACCCGAACCTAAGAACTGTAAGCAATTGAATGATTTTTAGGAACAATGAACTTCATACAGCGTTTCATTCCGAACATGTCTGTCACAATTGAACCACTCGGAGAACTACTGCGAAAACTTAACGCATAGGTTTGGACAGAAAGAGGGCAAGCCAGTTTTGAAGCCCCGTGTTAAACATTCACGACAGCACCAGTTCTTTCCTACTTTAACATTCAGATGGCAGTGACGCTTTTTGTTGATGCCAGTCAATCGGGCGTTAGGACTACTCAAACCTCGTTATAATGAAACCGGATATAACAAAATATTGGTTATAACGAAATAAAGGAAAAATAGTGCTTCGATAAATGTAATGTTATAAATAAACCCTTATAACGAATTTTTGGATATAACGAACTCATTTTCATGTAAGATGCAAGTTTGTTATAATGAGGTTTGACTGTATAGTGATGCAAGATGGCCATCCCGCAGCCTTTTCGTCCAGATTTCTCTCAGAAGCACAGCAATGCTATGCACACATTGACAAATAAACGCTGGCAACAGCACATGGGTGCACAATGTTCCATCATTACCTTTTTGCCAGGCAGACGTGATCATTAAAGCTGATCACCGGCCTTTGATACCAGTATTACACAAGCCCCTGCATCAATACCCACTCCGTTTGGAGCGCGTGCGCCTTAGCTTCCAACGTTATGCAATAACAAACCTGGTAACATGCATAAATGCCAACACGCTTCAACGCTGGTCAGTTGATCGACGGCCGACGCTCCGTTCACACCAATCAGTGTCACTGCATTGCTCTAATCTGTCTTTTCTATGTGGCAACAAGTTCAGCCGAATAAATAATTTAATCGGAACATCCAGTCTGCTTCCTTCGTCCGCCTCACGACCCCGGGACAATATGGAAAATTCACCAGCCGCATAACCAGAAGACGCCTCTTCTAAGCCACGACATTCTGACCCCACCATAGGAGAGTGTAGATGTGCATTTGTTTCATTACACTGGCTGAGAGTTTGCCATTATGGTTGACGTTTCCTCCTTTTATTTTGAAATCCAAGAGCTCCGCCACCCGACAGCTAATGCACTGAAGAAGTGGTCTGCACAAGTGTTTTCTGTGCATGGGCTTCCATAGAAACTATGAAATGCGTCGCACATGAGTGCACCTGTGGGAGGCAACACCCGAGCTAGGGCCAGAATCAATGCCCTGCCGTGGTGGTCTAGTGGCTAAGGTACTCAGCTGCTGACCCGCAGGTTGCGGGATCGAATCCCGGCTGCGGCAGCTGAATTTTCGAAGGAGGCGGAAATGCTGTAAGCTCGTGTGCTCAAATTTGGGTGCATGTTAAAGAACCCCAGGTGGTCTAAATTTCCGGAGCCCTCCACTACGGCGTCTCTCATAATCATATGGTGGTTTTGGAACGTTAACCCCCACATATCAATCAGGGCCAGAATCAACTTCCCCGTGAGCTCTTCAAGACGGCGGCGCCCATGCTGAACAGCAGCAGCTATGCCGAAGTACAAGACCACGTTATAAACCCTGTCGATGCCCATTACCTGATCAAATTTCAAGGCTGTATCAACATTAAAGGGGAGATGTAGCCAGATTGTGCTATCAAGTCAATAGAAGATTCCCCAACTCTATTAAAATTTCAATGGTCATTGAGCGATGAAAACGAAAAGAGCGCCAACATGCTCTCTCATTCAGAGTGTGCTGGAACACGATTGGCAAAAAAGGTATCTGACCAGTATGATTTAAAAGCAGTATATGCGAGTGCAAGAATTATTTAATAGTGTACTATTGCCACTTGAAATGTACCAACTCCATATACTTTAGAGCACAGCAATGTGCTCGAATTCATCTTGCCAACTCTCCATGTGTCGCTCGCCTCATTTCACTGCTCAACAACTCAAAAGCTAAATATATATTTGCAACTATGAAGAAACACTTCATCGAAATGTTTGTAATATCAACAGACATACACGAGTTTTTTGAGTGAACTGATATTATATAATTTTAGGTGACACAAACACGAGAATAGAAATCCGCAGCGCCACCCAAATTTTTTGCAAGGAAAGCCTGAACCACTCAAAAGCGAAAACTGCTGTGCAGCAGCACAACAACTCCACCGAGTCGATAGAGTAGTGGTGTATCAGTGGCCATCGAAGGAAGATGGTCTTTCAAAAGTACCAGTGGGACACGGGAATTAGTGTGGCCTTACAAATGATGATTGCTATAAGCACACATGCTTTGCGTAGTTCCCACCATATGACTTCTTTGAGTGTAAAAAAATTGAGACACTGCACTGAACACCCATTACGAACAACAGAGGCACATACAGGGCATCCGTAAATTTTTATTGCGCTTCCTCGATGAAATGCGTATTATATATATAAGTGCTAAACTATATATACTACACAGCCTTTTATATCTGCTACATGACGGATCCACCATGTCTAGCAGAAAAAAACAACTTAAAAAGCATTTTTTTCACTTGTTTTTTTCTCGTCTCACTTTGAGTACAAAAGCAATATCGGCACATGCGACATAAACACATCATTTGAAAATCTCGTCTCGGAGGTTTAAAATCATCTTTCTTTTTTTATCGTTTTTGTACACGACAATGGTAAATAGTGCTTTTTTTTTTTCACAAGAACAAACACAATAACATACAACTGGAGTGTGCTATAGCAGCCCAGGTTCTGTGATCTAAAAATTCATGACTTCTTCTGGTCCACAGGCCAAATTGAGCGTCCAAGCTGCAAAGCAAGGCAAGAAACAACCTGTAAAGAGCGTTTTACAGTTTAATTAGAACGATCAAAATAGTGCGCGGAACTCACGTACAAGAACTGTAAAAGGACCTCGAGCATTTTTTTTTTAAGGGGAGTCGTACAACCTGCGCAAGCTACAAAGGTTTCCTGTCAAAATGGTGCATGTTTGGCCTGTTCTGTCCTGTTAATTCTCTTTTTTTTTTTCAGAGTAAGCAACTGGTTCTTGTCACACGAGATGCACATAATAATTTGCAGTTTAAAGAGATGAAAAATGTGTACTCCCACTTCTGAACCAAGAGTAATAAGATATCAAACTAATTTATGAATTACTTTTGTTATATATCAGTCATAGTTTTCTTAAAGTCAAAAGATATTCAAATGAGATAGCAAAGTACCCAATAGCCAGACATATTTTCTACACAAAACTACAATAAACGCCCTGCTTCCACACACGGTGACAAAAGCTGCCTCATCGAAATTCTCGAGCAGCACGGCCGCTTTTGCAACTTCTTCGTTTACATGTGACCTTGCTTTGTTGTGTGTACCAGGTTGGTGCCATATGTCCAGCAGATGCTAGATACACTCAACCCTCATTTCAGTAGAATCTTGATGATCCGAATTCGCAGGGAGCATGTAAAATATTCGTATGATCCCAAATTCGTATGAACCAAAGACAACTTAGAGCTGATATTCAAGGTGAACAAGAACTTTATCGGCAACTACTCCTAGCTAAAAAAAAAAAAGGCTATGATGTGCTTTTGAACTTTCCTGACTTCACCACCTCTCAATAAGGTGCTGCGGTTTCCTCACTTATGCCGCTGGCATGGCATGTTCACGGTTGACATCAAAGGGAGCGAAATGAGCCAAACTCATTGTGAGTTCACTCGCTTCGCTGCTTAGGTGGTCAGAAAACCACGCTGCGATGTCGACACGAAAAAATCAGTCCTGGAGGTTCACTCTAGAAAATTTTAGCGAAAATGCCAGAGCGGCCCAAAAACCACGTCCGCACCCGTCGAAAACATTCACATTCGTTCTGCACCTCGTATACAGTATAATCTCAATGATACGAATCTCGCGGGGTCACAAAAAATATATGTAATAGCCAAAATTAGTATCATCGGGACACATGCAAAACTAGCTAAACTAACACTGAGTCGGAGGCAAACTCATTTTCGGCACTCGAAAAATTTATTTTTTGGAGAAAAAAATCTTTGATGTCTTTCTGCTTTTTTTTTTTTTTCAGCTCACTAAGCAGACTTCCCTGCAATTCGTCAAAATGCGTGCACAAGTCGTCACCGATTTCTTCAGCAACGTCGAGCGTGTGCAGAGTTTGAGCCGCCGGTGGTAGTCCTTCGGCGTCGCACTCGCCTATTTCCTCGCCATAATCGCTGGAATCGGCAACCTCACACGTGGCCTCCTTGACAATGTTTTCCACCGTGCGCGCACCACAAGTGGCAAAATTGTCATCCGCCATGAAAAAAGTCATCAGCTGAACTACCGACATCAAGGCATTCCCAGCCCTCAATGGGCTCCTCTGACTCTAAAAGGACCTCTGGCAACTCTTCGGGAATCCTAAAGAAGCCGCATTTACCTAAGCAGTTCGCAATGGTAGTCGGCGTTACTCTATCTCAAGCCATTGAGATAAAATGATGGCATTCAAAAAGCTTATTCGCCGGCCACCTGCATCTTTTCTGTCGATTTTGGCAAGAAGAGGGCGCACAAAAAGTCTTTTGTTGGCTTTCTCATAAAAATCTTGTTGGCTTTCTCACGTAAAACTTTGCCGTCAATGTTCACACCGGCTGCAATAACTTCTTTTGAACCAGATCAATAAAGCTACTTCAAGTTTCCCGTGTTGGGCTGTCTTTGCTTGCTTCGCGTTGACGCTGAACGAAAGCACATATTCAGTATTGTGTCCCGCTGTCCAACAATTGTGCTCAATGTCAACGTAGCACGACCTAGCTCTTTAGCCAACTCTGTGCATTTTCTTTGGGGATCCTCACTGACCTTTCGAAGAATGTTCAGTTTCTCCTTAAAGGAGAAAGCCTTCCGCTTGTGAGACATGGCTTGCTGCGAGTCCGGGAAAGGCACAACAGAGCAAATACGTGTGCTCGATTGAGCAAGACAGTGTCGACAGCCTCCGCACTACAATAACCACGTGTCTGCACCAGACAACACCTACCACCAAGCAAAAGAAAGATAGGAGTGGATTGGATTTGTGTCTCTGCTTGGCTAGCGGCACCTGGAGCCTTGAAATGAAAGCAAAAGACGCACTGTCGCCTGCCACTCGCAGGCGGCGCTGGCAACATGCCGAACTGGCGGCGCAGCACACATTTCAGCGCATGCGTGCACGCTGCTTGCCTCCGCGGCTGTCGATGGGGTGCCATTTATTCGTATCAAATGACTCGGGTAAAAAATCAGTTTGTAACAACCGTACTCTAGCACATTGTAAATTAATGAGCCTTGGCCGGGATCACAGAAAAATTCCTATCACCCCGAAATTCATATCAGCCGTGATCGTATCATCGAGATTCTACTGTACACGTTACCCCTGCTGTTGCCACCACTTGGGAATTCATTTCATTTTGACCGCTTCCTAAATACTAAAATTCATACCAAGTTCTAATTATGCATGCAAAGCACTGAAAATAAACAGTTTACACCTATAAAGACATTATTTCAGAAAATACGCCAGCAGTAATGACACAAGCGGACACAGCGGTGGTGATGGATTCAGCCGGCAGTGCAAAAGCAAGACAGGTTGGGGCATACCGACTCACTGCTGCTGCATCTTCTTCTACTTCCGGTGTTCTCTGCAATCGTAAGCCAAAGCAGGCGTGTCCTTGTTAAGGCCGTGAGCTTTGACGTGCTGCGCGTGTAGCTTGCGATAGCGCTGACGCGATCCACCGCTGATGCCTCTGCCGCCATATTGAATTAGAGGCTCATTGTTTACATTACGTGGTTTGAGAGGTAGAGCAGCCAGTGAAACCAAAGCCGTGAAGCAAAAAGGCGATATGTTATTGCGTGGCGAAAAATTGGTCTCGGATTGATTTTTTTCACGTCAGCCTCGTGACATGTTTTTCTGGCCACTAAAGTGTTTCCTCACTTCCCGCGAGTTTTGCCACATTCACTCCCTTCGGAGCCAAGAGTGAACAGGTCTTCCTCCCACAGACAAGCCGCAGTGCGATGCTGGCATGCAGCGGTCAATCGCACACTCGTATCATCTGCGTTGGCTGGGAAAACCGTTCGTATAACACGGAATCACCATGTATTTTACATAATGTAGTCCATCGAAAACAACCTTGAAATTTGTATCATAGCGAAATTTGCCTCAACTGTAATTATATCATCGAGATTCTACTGCATAACAAAGTTGTGTCTTACAAGAAAATAAGTTCGTTATATCAAAAAGTTCATAATAAAGGTTATTCCTAAGAATGTATGTAATGCAAAATTATTTTGGCATTTACTTTGTTATAACTTCTTCATTACAACTGCTAATTCAATATATCTGTGTTCGCTATATTAGGGTGTGAGTATAAGTTCTTGAAAAATAACAAAGCTTTATCTTTAAAAGGTGCTTCATGACTGATCTACAAAATTCAGCATTCCCATTGGAAACACTGATCCTGATAGGCTTGCGAGGAGTTGTACCTCCGTGAGCAGCATGTGTTGATCTGGAAAAGTATCAGGACTTTCTGACCCCTTCCCTTTTGAAGGCTGCATGTCAAGCTATCACTACGCCATAAGAACACTTACTGTGGTGCCGATAAGTTTATCATCACAACTGATTGTAAGAATTTGTGCTGTCATCCTCAATCAAACGTGTAGCCACTCCCTGAGCGAAAGAGAACCTCAGGATCCAGGCGTACTTGCAAGCAACACAAAAGGGGGAATACCTCAGAATTCCACCGATAAACTGAATCAAAATACTTTTTGGTGGAAAAGCTAGTTGAACGTGTTTCTTTTATGTTCTAATAATTCACTGTTCAAATATAAATGTTTTTTGAGCATATTTCATTTATGCTCCCTTTTTCGTGTGCCTCAACTTCAAGGCGTAGCAACTCCCATTCTAAGGTACATAGAGCAATTAGATTGGTCCTAAATAGGCTTATGCAAATAGTGAATTTCAGGTTCGAAGCGAATTGAAACTGAATGGTGATTCTGGCCAAACAAATTCAAATCAAAATTTGATTTAGTCATATCGAATATTTCAAAATGTTAAATAATTTATATTCAAAGCAAATTAGAGTAGTGCAATATTAACTTGAATATTCAAAGCATTCGAATACTTGCACAAGTCTAGTCTTAAAGCATTCCCTAAATCAAACAGCAATAAATGCCACCCTCAGAATAATTAGTACACTCAGCGTCAAGAAACAAGTACAAGGAAACAGCTAAGCACGCTTATTGTTTTGTATTTAGGCACTAACTGTACTAATGATATGGAGATGCACCAACTAGCCCAACAGAAAGTACAGTTCAATCTTTTGATAAAAGACAAGCACTGGGGAGCAGTTCTTGTTCCTTACATGAAACATCTTGTATAAGCAAGGTGCCTTGTTATCATTTTCTGATCAACACCCATTTTGAAGCAGCACTGGTGCCTCTTATACCCATTTGTGTCTCTTACAGGGGATCAACAGTACCACTATTGGCAGCCTGTTCAGCAATGTCTGAGGAACTGATTCAGAATTTGGGAAATCATTGCAGGCAGATATTTAAGAGTGCATAAAACAAGAACCACAGTAGGTAAACAATAATCGTCTCCATCTCCTGGATAAGCGCATAAAATGGCACATACGGGGACATTCTTAGTACCATACATCAAATAGAAAAAAAAATTCAGCAAAAATTCTGCTCCAAGGCCCAACTCTTTCAGCGCTGCATGCGTATTCCAGGTACTGTCGGTGCACACGCAATATTTCATAGCGTACTGTGTTACCAAAGAGCGCTGTAATGGGTGAAAGAAGAAAGCACATGCAAGAGACTCACAGTAAGAGTCACATAGAGTCTTGCTGGGTAGAGGAAAAGACCAGTAAGTGCTCTGTGCTTTGGCTGGGCGAGTGGTAGAGGGACACGTCCGAGTTGCACCGAGAGCCTACGTCTTCAAAGCACGCCAATTCTGAGGAACCAAAGAAAGAATGGTTAGTAATACTATTTCCACCTCAGAAGCGGGTGCATACAAGCTTGTACCAATGGGCATGCCTTCTGAACCGGTCAAAAGCTGCACAGTCGGTGATGCCACTCACAGAGACTACTGCTGAGTACGTGAGCAAAGATGCAGTCAGCTAGCTCCCTTAGTTTGGTAATCTGGGCAGGACCTGTCATGCCTTCTTAAGATCTGTTCAGATTATAGTCCTGATCTTGTAATGCCCTTTATGATCTCATACCATGGTTAATGATGCTAAAGGATCCACATTTTGAATGGGTTTAAAAACGTACATTTCCATCCAAGGTGAAAAGCTACTCATTGAAGGGCTATTAAAGCTGTAAGAAACCTGTTGAATAATGCCTGTTCACACAACTGAAACACCTTGATGCAAAATTAAGTGCCCCCAAAAACAGAGAAAAATATTCCTACAAATGAAAGCTCACAAGATTATTCAAATCTCAGCAGAGAAAGCCCAGCACGGGCATAAGCACAAGCATTAGCAGAGCGCAAATCAGAACTGTGTGTTCACAGGTCACCACTTTATCCATTGTCATCGGTTGAATCACCAGATGATTTCCATAAGGACGAAATAATGTCTACAAGCCAATCTCACTTGAAGTGTAGCTTCCTGGCAACAAAAACTTTGCTTTCACACTACGCAGCGCAGCAATGCAAAGTATGCAGCAGTAAAGCCGTGCCTGAAAGGCGAAGTCATGTACACTCGCACCTCATTAAAATAAAATTTTGCATGAATATAGGTTCATTCTATCCAAAAATTTGTTATAAAGGTATCTATCTTTCTAGCACTATAATTAAAGCAAAACTATTTCTCATATACTTCATTATAACAAGATATTTTATGATTGATTGATATGTGGAGTTAACATCCCAAAACCACCATATGGTTATGAGAGACGCCGTAGTGGAGGGCTCTAAAAATTTAGACCACCTGGGGTTCTTTCACGTGCATCCTAATCTGAGTACACAGGCCTACAACATTTCCGACTCCATCGGAAATGCAGCCGCCTCAACCGGGATTTGATTCCGCGACCGGCGGGTCAGCAGTCGTGTACCTTAGCCAATAGACCACCGCGGCGGGGCAACAAATATTTCGAATATTTCATTATATCCGGGTTTGTAATACAGACGTTTGAGTACAATATATGAAGTCACTTGCCCATGCATACTATCCTCACTTGGCATGACTTGTACACCCAAAAATATAATCACAATATCTTTTACACATGAGGTTTAGCGGTTGAAAAGAGCAGTATTACAAAATAAGCACCCAACATTCATTTTACAGCACAGCCGTCTCAGACTAGAATTTCAAGATTTTGTTGTGCTCATCAACAAAAAACCATTCCACAAACTGAAGTATAAAAAACCTACAGTGGAACCCTGATGATATGACTTTCAGAAAACCACACGAAACTGTAGTATAATGCAAGCGCGTATAATCGAAAAACTAAGATTATAGGCAATGACACTCAGCCTTGCCCAAAAAAACGGGTACACAATGCCTGCATAAGCCCACAGCACGACCTTGTGCCTCTGCAAGGAAGGTGCATCAAATTATTCTTGCCAGTGTCAGCAGCTAATGACAGCATTACTCTGTTGAAGAAGGTGCAAGCGCATCTTTATTCTTGACCTTAAAAAAATCTAATCCAACGCACATCTTTCTAACAATAAGTAAAGTCTGAAAATTGCCTGCATGGGAAAACGAAACTGTAAGTGCGTTGCCAACAGCCTCCCGTCAGAAGAGTCAGGCACAGTGTCATGGCTATCACACAATGGTGACAGACCACGAGTTTCCGTAGAATACATAGTAGAATGCCATCGTGTGTGGCTGACCTGAGCGCATTGCAATTTGTTGCCATGTAAAGTGCAACTAGTGGTGTACGTGCTCATATTATGATCGTTGACATCAAGCAAAAGTAATTTTGCACGATGAAAACAGCTGCTTTGCGCTCTTAAGTGCGCAGGCCTGTTACTGCGAGTGTGACAAAGGCAGGAGATCAGCAGTATGCTGACCAGGAAAAGTTTTCACGGACTAAAAACGTGAAAATGTCAGCCTTTCAGCCAGCTGAAGCTACTCTGCAAGGACAGAGCTTGACTGGGTAAGGACCTCAGATACATACATACACGATCGAGGCTTATCTAGAAGCGATGAACTCCCAGGAGAATAAATTTTCCATTCTGAAAAGACATCCTCTCTCACTTTCTACTTCCCCAATTGTCAGCCTACGACAAGAATTATATGCACACTCTCAGCTGGGTTTTGCCGCCGGCGCCGGAATCGACGTGGGGAGAATGGACGGGGGGGGGGGGGGGGATGTGCTTTCAGCATTACCAGCAAGATGGCGCAATAAGCGCGCATTGGCACATCGCGCGGCGGCGCCTGCTCTAATCTCCTATGCGTACTTTGCAGGGCTAAGAGAAGGGGAGTGATGTTCTCTCATGCACCCTAATCTCGCGACGGCGAGGAGCGGAAGGTCGTATGCCTTGGCTGGCCTCTGGTTTTACCTGGAACGATTCTGCTGTAGTTACCAAGTGCACAAAGGTCACTGGAATCATAGCAGTCTCCATTTGCAAAAAGTGCATGCTTTTCAGACACAGCAGTGTAACAAATGAGAAGCTTATTCGTGTGCATCTGTACCTGTGAGTACGTTTTGTGCGTCATTTTTGCGTGAAGAACGCGGGGCATGTTTTGATCTGCTTTCCATTCTGCACGTGACCATTCGATTTGTTGCTACTGCGTTCATTGCTTTGCCTTTCCGGCAAAGCTGTGACTTTTTAATACATTATTTCTATGGGGATTTTGCCAGGACGAAGCCGATCCGTCATAAAATGCGGGTCGTCATGAAACCGGGCTACTTATAATCAGCGGGGCATGTTTTGATCTGCTTTCCATTCTGCACGTGACCTTTCGATTTGTTGCTGCTGCGTTCATTGCTTTGCCTTTCCGGCAAAGCTGTGACTTTTTAATACATTATTTCTATGGGGATTTCGCCAGGACCAAGCCAATCCGTCATAAAATGCGGGTCGTCCTGAAACCGAGGTACTTATAATCAAAGTTTCACTGCATCAGGTACGACCACTGAACTTATAATGCCCAACTAAACTATTTAGCTCAGTTTCTTCTTCAACGATTGAATATTTAAAAGCTTATGCTGTGTATACTTATGGAATGCAGTCACCAAAGCAGTGAACCAATTTTGAAAGACCCATAGTCATTAGAACAATGCCACAGTGAAGTTAGCAAATGACAAGAAAAATATTCAATAGCGACGAATGATCACCATGAATGAATGGAATGAACTGGCGCCTAAGTAAAGAAGCGTGCAAACCACTCACCGCTGCCACTAGAAGTGCGTGCTGCTTGTCTCTCCTTGTACGGCGACTCATTCATGGCATCGGCGATCCTCTCCATGAGCTGCTCCTGCCCGTTGGCGTGAGAAGATGCACCCGAGCTGTCGGACCAGTGGCCGCACACTTCCAGGAGGCTTGGCGGCCCTTCGAAACTACCTGATGGCCCCAAAAACAGAGCAAGAGAGGTCAGTGCAATGTACTATGATGTGCACCCGTTCATCACAACAATGCCTGCTCAAAATATAGCCACCCTTCATATACTTCCTGCCCTGGACCTTGATTGGAAGTTCACTCAAACGTCGATATAATGAACCCAATTGTATCGAAATATTGGTTATAACAAAGTAAATGCAGAGTCGTCTTGCAATAGATACAGTGTTACCAACATACCTTTATAATGAATGTTTAGATATAACAAGCCTATTTTCGTGCAAGTTTGTAAGAACGAGGTTTGGCTGTATAACAAGAACACATCCGGTCTAACAGAATGAAGCATAACTTTCGACTGTTTTGAAGAAACAGTTGAGAGATGCACTTCATCCTTTGAATTCAAGATCGACATGAACAAACTAGCCTTAGTTTTTGCCTTGTTATCCTAGAAGTAATTATTCTATAGATGTAAACAAGAGTAGAGGGGGATGCGGAGGCGGCCTCGGCAAATTCGTGTTGCCCCACAAGTACAGTAGAATCCCGATGATACGATTATGGTTGATACAAGTTTTCTGATGATACGAATTTTAAGGTTGATTCGGATAAAACACCCTGTCATTCGGTGTTATACGAATGGTTCCCCCCAGCCACCGTGAACGATACAAGGCACGAGTGAATATTGCAAGAGAACAGTGCAACGCAACTTGTATATGGGAGGAAGGCCCGTTCACACTGTACCTCGGAGGGAGTGAACGCGGCAAAACTCGCGGGAATTTCCGTCACTCTGCTGCCTAAGTGGCCAGAAAACCACGTCGCGAGGCTGACGAGAAAAAATTGGTCTAAGACCAATTTTTCGCCACGCGATAGCACATCCCAGTTTTGCTTCGCGGCTTTGGCTACACCGGCTGTGCTAGCTCTTAAGCGGGAACACACCCTTTACAAACCGAAAAATCACGAAAAAGTCGATTTTTCGAAAACCACATATTCAGGTAATATGTCTTATAAACGATCTGTTCTGTAACTATCAATGTTTAATTCATCGCGAAAGTACGTCAAATAAATTATATAACATGCTGTGGCAGCCGGCGAGTGGCCAGCGAGCGCTGAAAATACCCCAACTCTGCACGTATGCAGTACTCCAACCACGCAGCCTAGCGCCATCATCTTGGTTTTGTTTTGCTTGTGAATTCTCGCTCTTTTTTTTTTTTACCACCCGCGGCAGCAGCAGCAGCATGGCCGTGCAGGAATCGCTTACGATTGGGGGGCTCTCGAAGTTTTGAAGTCTCCCTTGGCTCGGATGCAAAGTCGTGATTGGAGGAAGCGCGCGCCTCTCGAGGGAGTGGGCGATCGCGCAGCTCCTGTTGGTTGTTGTGCGCGATGACACATCTGTTCCCCGGCTCACCGTCTACTCCGGCGACGCCCTTGCAAGCGCCGGTGTCGTCCTGGCACGCGTCGTTTTCCCATTTGCCATCATTCTCCTTGGTTCTCATGCGTGCTTTTCAATCTTCCACCGTTTTTACGAGACAATCTTTTGCCACGTTCACACGACGCTGATTGTTGTTCTGTCACTAACAATGGACAGGGCAAAGTTTGGGACTCAGCACCCGTTCTATTCAAGAAAGCGTTCAATGAAGCTCGTACGTATGATGGGGCTTGTTCACATGCCAACGCGTGGACGACAGTCGCATCGATGCTGAGCAGATTCTCTTTCGTCTTTTCGAGACGACGACTGCATTGATGATTATCGCGACATAGAGAATCGGCGCAACACTCCGTCGTAACAAGTGAGGCTGGTGTTGGTGTTTTGTGCTCAAGTGCGTCTGGTGTGTTGCGCTCGCTAAGTGCAGTGATTAAGGCCCCAAACAGTGCGACCGCGTCGTCAACTGTGCGATTGCCAACACGTTTATGGACGTGCGAGCAGTTAGCCGCAGAGGATAGCGAAAGTGTTGCTGTGCAACCAAAGCTCGGCGCCATGTTGAGCTATAACGGCAACTGACGGCACTATGCCGGAAACCAACGGGCAGCAGAGAAAGACCCTTTCCATGTGAAAAAGGCTCAAAAACAGCTGCAGCACAAACAGGAAAAGTGGAAGAAGAAAAAAGTCCTAAAGAAGATCTCTACCTACTTTGCAGGGTCATTTTAGACCAAAATATGTGTTCGAAACTTTCAAAGTCCGTTTTCTCAGAATGAAATTTTTATTATGGTGATATCTCTGCAACCGTTCATCTGATTTCTATCATATTTATTTTATTATCTGTCCTCATAAATAGCAGACACACTGACATAGCAATTTTTGAACTTATTGTATCTGTAATTTGTGATAATTAAAATTTCATTTATAAATGCTCAATGGCAAACACCAAGTGCAGTGCTCTGCTACAAATTTTCAGCAAGGAAATTAAAAAAAAAGAAAGGGGCTCTGATCTAGAGTATCATCACAGTGAATTTCCCACACTGAGAATCATCATCACAGTGAATTTCCCGGTGCTAGCACATTTATTGAATTCACCAGAGCCCGATTGAAAAACCTGTGTGGACTTTCTTGTAAATGGCTGTAACTTTGGAACCAGTGAACCTAAATGCATGAAATCTAGTGGTTATTCAAATGGCTTTATTATTAGCCTACCCTGAAAATATCATTAGAATATCTCAACGAACAAAAAGTGGCCCTTCCATGGTAGCCTCCCCCCTTAAATCACGCGATGTAAACAAGTTGCGTATTCAACACGGCAGCAAAGGCTACAGTGGTGGCTTGCGTCGACGCAATTGCGAACTACTTGCACAGCACGACAAAGCTCACAACCCTGACAAAGACACTTTCATGGAGAGCCTGGTTTTGATTACGATCACTGCGAACCCTCGATGTAGAAGGAGGTGCAGCGGCAGCGAGTCGACATGCCCTAATGTGTCTCGCTTTTGCACTGCCAGCTGAATCCATCGCCGCCACTGGTGGTGCGTCAGCTTGTGTCGTTGCTGCAGCCGTATCTCCGTAAACAACCTTTGACAGGTGTAAACTGTTCTTTTTCATTGTTTTGAATGCACAACTACAACTCTGTACGAATTTTAATGCTCAGAAAACGGGCCCAATGGAATGAATTCTCAAGCGGCGAAAGCCGCATGTGAACAAAAACGAAATGAATGTGAACAAAGGCAGAACGAATGTGAACATTTTTGATGGGCGCGAATGTGGTTCTGTGGCCTCTCTGGCATTTTTGCTTGAATTCTCCCGTGCGACTGATTTTTTGTAGTGTCGATATTGCGGCGCATTTTTCGGCCACTTAAGCAGCGAAGCAAGTGAATTTCTAACAAGTTTCGCCACTTTCGCTCCCCTTGATGCCAAGTGATGCCAAGGAAGCTTGAAATGCTCTTTATGAGGAGACAATTGCATGTTCCATGCAGAATGCACGTCACCAGAGCCACGCCAGCGGCAGTGCAAAGCTTACTCTGACGCCCAGGCAACCGCCCTTCTTCCTCACTCGGCGAACCTGCGTAGTGCTGTCGCGGACTTTTTTCCTTTATTTTTTTTTTCACTCTATTTAAGTAAGAGGGCGTCCAATTGCAACCATGAAAATACGAAACAGAACTACTGATCATGGCCAAGTTTGGGGTGCGCCTATTATGCGCGGAAATAAAAAAATCTGATTTCTCGCAACCAAACTGGAAGTGCACCTGATGCGAGTGTGCCTATTATGCGAGTAAATATGATAAGTGTTGCGCATTCATGAGATAACTCAAGGCCAGACAGACAGTCTAGTTATTTTTTTCTTTACCTTTCTTTCTTCCAGGACCAACATAGGACCAACAGAAGATTAGTGCACATAACTGCTGGTATGGACAAGCAAGAAGTATGAATTAATCGAATCAACGTGATGAAGCAGTTTTAATTGGGCAACTTTAATATACATTAAACACTTACTGGGCCAATCAAAAATTTAAAATTCGTTCGTATTGACTGAAAGCTTGAATCATCAGACTTCAATAATCATGAGCGTGAACAAGAAGGGAAATCTTTAACTGCGAGTTATTTAAAAAAAGCGTATTATCAATCCTCCCGTCATGATCACAAATTTAAAGTACGGCCATACAACCCCAGAACGGATCTTTTTAAGCATTCTTTTTTTCCGCAATCCATTGTTGAATGGAACACGTTACCAGCCGATGTAGTTGGCCGCAAGACTGCGGATTCATTTTATGAGGCTCTGTGCCCCCCGCAATAATGCCTAAGTGGCGCTGCGGGTTTTGTTTCAAATAAAAAAAAAAAAAAAAAAAAAATGAATCATCAGCCTGTTGAACAACAATACAAAGTAAAAGCACAATGGTGGTCTGCCATGCCTTACCAGACGTGGCCTCAATCAGAAGAGGAGGAAAAGCGCTGTCCGAGAGGTAATGGCTCATGGCGGGCACAGCTACGGGAACCGACATGGGTCCAGAAAAGCTGCAACAAAAATAATAAAAAATGTTGTTCATTGCACAGCAATGATAACACAACGATATTAGCCACATGCACGCTGCATTTATGCGTGAAGGAAACAACACTTACCGTGCGTTAGCGGCAGGGGTGTGAAAAATTCTGAATAGTACAATGCTACTATATATAGTAACATACAACCAAAATTGCTTGTTTGAATAAATTTGCATAAACTAAAACACAAATTATTGCACTATGGTGCAGAAGCATACAGCTATGTCAGAAATAAACAGATGTGGTGTGACTGAACAAAACAGTTAAGATAACTGCGGGACAGAGCACAATGATAACCAAGGTTCTTAAGTGAAAGGCAAAGAAGAAAAGAATGTGCCTGAGAAACAAGCATGAATTAATTTTTCCAACTACTGAATCTTTCAGAACTGTGTGCTTCCTAGGAAGTCCAACAAATCTGACACGATCATGTACAGTCAAGGCCACTTATAACGAACCTGAGCCTGCCGCGGCATCCGTTCGCTGTATCCTGAAGCTTGTAGTAAATGAAACACCACTTTAAAAAAAAAGTTGCGAGTGAAAACACAAATGTTTTTGCCCAAAAAAGTCCGTGATACACGTGTTTCGAAAAGCAGAAGCGATGAGGGCGGTCTCTAGTTTTTTTCGAACAGTAGCGTGCTTGTTCGCCGAGGCTCGTGGCATAAGCTGCATGAGGAACTGGCTCCAAAGTTTCGTCGTTCGCGTAATTCGATTCCTCCAAATCACCCTTGCCACGTACTTCATTCACAATGCCCTAATCTGTGCACGGTTCTGCGGTGTCGGCATCATCATCAGCCCTAATGAAACTATCGCAACAGATGTTCCACCTGCTCTCCCATGTCGGAGTTGACGGCACGCTGCCACAAATTACCGCCGAAGTGATTCTGTTCGGAAGCTTCAGGCTCAGCATCGGGCCCGACGTCGACGAAGTCGTCCTCGCGAAAACAGTTTTCGCGGGCATGTAGCCATCACCACCGCCCACGAAATATCCACAATCTCCACAACCGAATACCGGGACGCCCGGAGCGGCAAGTTGGCTGCCAGGTGGTCAACAGCTTTGAGCAAGCGCTGCCGCAACGCGGCACCTAACGCGCTGATTACGCTCAAGCCAAGCGGTCATACTTTCGACGTTTTGTTGAGCAGGCAGGAAAAAAGTGTGCAAGACCTACCGCCTGCCATCCTGATCACACATGCACACCAAGAGCGAGCAAGACGCGCACACGCGACACACATGCCAGAACGCGCAGAACAGATCTGGGCTCGTTTCTAGTTGGAAAACGAAACTAACTCGAGCCAGCGTGGCTGGCGTCGCAGAGCGGTGAAGGACGGGCGAAGGGGTTGTGATCAAGAGAGGATAGCAGATTTGCGAGAGAGTTTGGATAGAGTGAAGAGAGGGGAGAACTCGACGAGAAGGCGACATTGAAAAAAAAAAAAAGGACGCTGCTCCGTGCTTCCTTAAGGGCTGCAGAAATAAGCGTCTTTTTCCTTTCTTCACCGAACCACTACTACCACCACCATTGAAAATCAAAACACGCGAGAAAATGGTAGGTCGGGTAGCTTGCTTGAAAGGTCTGCAAAATGCACACATAGAAAAACTTGAAAGAGTGCCTTCGCGCGCAGAAGTCAAAGCACGGCCGCCTGGATCGGCGCGCGCGACAGTGTTCAAAGAATCGGCAGTCGTGGTCTCAACTACTTCGATATTTCACGATTCAGTTCGCGCCAAGTGCGAAGTGAGGGAGAACAGGTCCTAAACACAAAACGAATTGCGAATTATCAAAGTCGGTGGAGTAGCGCATGTGCGTGCCCTAGACGCAGACGATTGGATACAGTCGGTGGCCGACGATGTCGGCAAATGGTCCAGTCACTCCAGGCCGGCGACGCCAATGACAGATTGATTGATTGATTGATTTGTGGCGTTTAACGTGCCAAAAACCACCATTTGATTATGAGAGACGCCGTAGTGGAGGGCTCCGGAAATTTTGACCACCTGGGGTTCTTTAACGTGCACCCAAATCTGAGTACATGGACCTACAACATTTCCGCCTCCATCGGAAATGCAGCCGCCGCAGCCGGGAATCGAATCCGCTACCTGCGGGTCAGCAGCCGAGTACCTTAGCCACTAGACCACCGCGGCGGGGCGACGCCAATGACAGTACCAGCAACCAAAAACAGGGCAGATAGCCGACCGGTCTTTAAAAGATCGGTGGCAGTGTGAAAACATGGACCTCGTCTGGCGATGCGGGGTGCTCAAAATAGAGGGGGGGGGGGGGGATAGAAAGCTTGAAGGGGTGCGAACATAAAGCTGTTGGGGAGAGAGGAAACTAAAGGGGCACCAAGGCAGGGTCGGCGTTTAACAATAAGAATGTATAGGCACCTCGCCAATGCCTCATCGGTGGTGAAAAGTGGTTTCCCGGGAAGTCGGCTGAGCGCCGACCGCGTTCACTGTGACCAATCGGTGGTGCCTGGAGATGTTCTTTGCAAGTGCGATTTTGTGCCATTGAACCAATGTATATTTTCACGGTCACGCGGATATTGTTCGTTCTAAGCGAAAGTTCGTTTTAAGTTGCGCCATTATATGTGGGCTCGACTGTATAGCACCACTACACCAACCAACTAGTGCTGAGGAGTATCTTGATGCACTTTGGAACTTCATCACAGAACGTGGCAATTTTGAGCCAAAGGCTGTTTTCATGTTTTATAACTTCCATTTGCCACTCATTATACAGTAAAACTTCATTAATTTGAAGTTACTGGGGCCGTGAGAAACCTTTGAATTAAGCGGGTTTCCGAGTTAACAAAACATACAAAATGTGGGATGCAAGGAACCTGGAATTATTTCAAGTTATCAGGGCAGTCGTTAGCTGTGTTGGCTTCGGCAGTTTGCGTCTTCAGGGTTACGTTTTCCAGCAATACCTGGTCTTGATTTTGTCGCAAATAGCAAACACGGAGTAACGGCGAGGCTCGCTACTGCGATCAAAAAAGAAAAAAAAAAATAATAACGGCTGTCGTGATTAACCAGAATGTTCGCTTGCGAAAAACAAGACATCTTCACTGCAACAGTGTACTGACACGTGGGCAGCAAGGCACCTTCTCCTTGCTGCATCAGCTCGTCATGATGCGACCATTCGCTCATTTTTTTTTTCTGGTGAAATAAGCAATTTAATAATGGCCAGTGTGGCGAAAGTCGCTACGTGTTTTGGCTGAAAAAACATGATCTTTGAATCTCTTGAAGTTAGTTTTCAAAGTAGCACGTCTTGATGCGACCTATCCACATTTTTTTTGTGGTGAAATAAAGAATTTAATAATTACCATTGTGGCGGAATTCGCTATGTGTTTTGGCACATGATCTTTGAATCTTTCGAACTTAGTTTTTGAAGTAGGCATTGCAGGCAAGAACTCAGCCAGCAGTGCAGGAGCAACCAGCAATCGACGATTCGCATACATTGTGAATTCAGGCGAACTGTCTCTTATTAATTTCTTTACAAACCCAGAAAGAATGGGTAAATTATGATGCGCTGACGTTGCGCGAAACGTGCATATGCTGCCCATGCGTCACCGCTGTACTAGAGTGAAGCAAGTCTTGTATTCCAAAAGTGCATGCTTTGATTGATAACGATGCTGTTTTGTTTTTTTGTTTAAGCTGGCAGTAGAGAAGCTGGGTGGGGAGCTTCAGCTGCCACTCATTTGTATCGCTACGTTGCGTTGCCTTGGGGCATCTTAAGGGCTGCCAGGGTGTCTACCAATTTGCTTTTTCAAAATTCGCTGACTTTTCCAGGCTTTCCATGATGATTTGAAGCAAATTCCATGACCTTTACGTCTGCTGCTAGGAAAGCTCTGTGCACTAAAAACAGACTCCTCGAGTGACAGAAAAAAAATCAGACGCCCTTATAATTAAGTAAATAAATGTACCACAAGTACTCTGAATGTTCTGAGTGTAAATATAAAAATATATGCATATCTGGCCAAAATGAAACCTCTGAGTGAGAGAGTAAGTTCGCTGTCTGATGTTTGGAGGAACCAGAAAGCAAACACATGAGTTAAAATTAACTGCAGCTAAACAACTTTAAAGGAGCCCACGACAGTCCTACAATACTGCCATGGCTGCTAGAAAACGTAGAAGTGGCGCCATCTCGTAGCATCTGTGTAAAAAGAGGATGCCAGAGCCCGGTTGGTTCTGCCACTGGAATATATTATAGTCCACTATAATGGTGATGACCCAGGCCACTTAGGATGTGGATTGAATTGCATTTGATGCGACATAGGTTGCTGTAATTTACTATTGATTTGCATCCCCACCTAAATTGCACATCTTATGCATATACTTTTCAGAAAAAAAAACACTACTATTCACGTATTCCGTGCACCTTGCCTTAAACAATAACTAACAACATCACAGGAACGTAGCCTTAACGCATAATTTTCTTTCTTTCATTCTTTTCTACAACGAGCACATGCATGTTGATGTTCTATTTCTCTGAGCTCCGACACTTAGAATTCGACAAAGTCCTCAGATGCCTGCAATGAAAGCTAGAGGTACCCTTTAAAGTGATGACGTTTGGACATAGGTTGGCAAGAAGGAATCTGTCAGGGTGCAACAGCTCCCTTGATTCCATAGATTTATCACAGATGCCGGGAGGGGGGGGGGGGGGTTACCTTCGTTTGTGTACTCTTCTTAGGACATAAGTATGGTTGTGCCAATAGTGAATTTTAGGTTTGAAGCAAATTCGAAGCACATAGTGATTTTGGTTGAATATTTTCAAATTCATTTTGAATAGAATATATGACGTACAAAAAAAAATGGGCATATTTATTATGACCTTACTAACCTGCACAATATTTTTTTTAAATTGAAATGGGCTTCTATGCAAGTACTTCTTTTTTTTCCTGTTCAAAAGAAGTCAAAACAACTTTGATAAGTAGCAGGATTTGACTTCCAGTAGAATGCAAGTGATAACCTGTAAAATGCGTAACATTAAAATTACAGTGAGAATGTACAAGTCCGGAAAACAAGCTTTTAAGCTTAAAAAAAAAAGATCAATGTATTTGAGGATCATATGTTCATTTAAAGGGTTTTTCAACAGCTTTGCAAGTAATTATGGAATGGATTCACTAAAGAAGCTTATTGCCTCATGAATTAACTGCCGCCCAAACATTTAGAATCTGTCCAGTATGAGTGGAGTTTTGCTATTAGCCACATGCTGCAATTTCAGTCTCTCTTCTTGTCCCGACGAAAGCGCTTGAAGCAAAGTCGGGAGAGATGGCATGGAGAAAGAAAATACGTCACGTGCGCATCGTTAACTTGAGCATTCTGTCTCTTTTCTTTTTCTTTGAATACACAGCTTTTCAGTATGATTGTGTCTAATTACTGGGACGCCGAGGCCAACCACGGTTTCCCCGGAAAAACCCAGAGCCCCACTCTCAAATCAGCCAATGGCTGGTACAATGACTCTGACGAGCGATTTTTGAGATCGTGGCGTCATTTGCCGAGAGACCAATCTTTTTCTGATTTTAAGAATTTATTGTGAATCTTAGGTCGCGTGCTGCACTATAATATTTAGCTAACATGTTCTCGGTAGCCTCGACTACCGATTGGCAGCGTTTGCTGACCATGCTCAAAAAATGTTGCAAGGCCTCTTTAAATATGAATTGGGCTTCGCGACAAAGCAAATTTCCCCTGAATAGGTGCTTTCATGACTTAGTACCGCTATACTGCAGCAAAACCATCTTTACTGGTGGTTACATAGAAATTAATGTTGACCTATTCGTTCCTACCATTTTTCTTTGGTAGGAACGAATAGGTAGAAAAATGGTAGGTGTAACCTTAAGAGACAAGAAGAGAGCAGAGTGGATTAGGGGACAAACGGGGGTTAAGGATATCATAGCTTGAAATAAAGAAGAGGAAATGGACATGGGCCGGGCATGTAGCGCGTAGGCAGGATAACCGCTGGTCATTAAGGGTAACTAACTGGATTCCAGAGAAGGGAAGCGGGTTAGGGGAAGACAGAAGGTTAGGTGGGCAGATGAGATTAAGAAGTTTGCGGGTATAAATTGGCAGCAGGAAGCACAGGACCGGATTAACTGGCGGAACATGGGAGAGGCCTTTTGTCCTGCAAGTGGACGTAGTCAGGCTGATGATGATGATGATGATGATTCGTTCCTATCAAATATTTCAAAATATTCGATAATTTAAATTGAAATTGAAGCGAATTGGAACCTTCTACTGTTCCGTTCAAATGTTTGAAGCAGTCGAATATTCGCACAAGCCCATAGATAAGGCTAAAAAGTAATCACAGATTTATTATTACCATCTCAAGAAACTCAACTGAGAAATTTAGATGAAGTTACCCACACTCTACCCTTGAAACACGAGCTACCAGGAATACACATGTAGATGAGGACGTTTGCCGTCGTATCGACAATCATAATGATCATGATGATGACAACAACAATAACAATAATAATAATAATAACAATAGGCATGACATAGCCCGGCAAGCCTCTGCTAATAGCAGTCCTAGCCAAACCAAAAGGCTTTCAAGCCGAGTCAAATCATGCACACTTTAATGACATGAATTGTGCTGTTGGTTGGAAAGTCAGATATGCTGTGTGATCTGTAGAAGCAACAGACATCAACATAGTGTACGTACGAATATGGAATTTAGGGAACGCTTTAAACAAACATGATGGACAATTTGCCAAACACAACTTCTCACTGTCTCTTTTACTTTTGGCTGCCACAATTGTGACAACCAGTACATCGGTGAGACCACTGAGTTCAAGGATATAATTACCCCCCCCCCCGCTCTCCCCCCCCCCTCATTCATTATCACCCAGAATCGACAATCTACAAAATGTTTATGTTCTTCCCTGCTAAATAAAACATAAATATGAAGTGAGGAAACTACGTGACCTCATATGCCCTCGCTAAACATGTGTATTCTACAGGCCACCAAACTGACTGGTCAAGCCTGCATGTTCTGGTAAAAGAAAAGATTGCATTATGCCTGCACCTGAAATACCAGCACATGCCGACAACTAAACATATGCTGAACAGCAGAAGTGATGGGGCACTTTCAACAATGTACTTCCAGTGTTTACGTCACGTACTTAGGCATACTTCATCTCATTTTTTAATTTTCAGTTTATTGTTAGTATAAAAAAAGTTATAAGATCAACAAATATACAGGTGAGGGTCCCCATGTAAAAAAAAAAAATAACTGTAGTGGGATGCTGTGCCTTTCTTATGGCTATTTTTGTGAGCCAGGCTCTCGTAGCGGGTGCCATAATGTCAGTAAACTTTGTATTCGTTTGGTTGGTGGATCCTTTTGAGTCTTCACTAAGAAGCCACAGTTCCGCACTGCTTTTTTTCACGCAACTTTTAGCTGTTCTCTGTAATTGCAGCCAAAAGAGTGACTTTTTAAGCTTTGATATATGGTAATGCTTATTTTTGAGATGGTAGCACAGGCTACAGTCAGCTTCCATGACCAGACCAAATTTTTCAGAAATTCCCCGACTTTTCCACGACTTTTCCAGAAGGCTCCAAATTCCCCAACTTTTCCAGGTGTTCAAGATTAGTAGACACCTTGGCTGTCATTTCCGTGGATTCGCTCTGATATTAGGGTCGGGAATCGGCACATGGCACCCAAAGTTTTCGGATTAACCAGACTGGGGCTGACCGCCGCTTTAAATTATCCACTCAAGCTTACATTGAAAAGTACGGGACCACCGAAATGTTTCAAGTTAAGTTGAATTTAGAAATAACCAAGTTAGAATTAATGATGTTTTACTGTACTGTAAATAAACAAAAATAAGATTTCTTATGACGCAGGAGAGCACTGACCCTGGACTCTGCACGTCGGAGTCTTCACCATACGAATCGGGGGACAGGGGCGTGTACTTGTCGGAACCCTGCGAATGCTGCGATGACAGAGGGGTGTTCACGGGGGTTTGAAGAGTCTTGAACGAAAACTGGGGGCCCATCCATAGCCTCCGATGCGGGCCCACGTGCGTGATGATCTCAACCTGAAACGGCATCAGAGCAAGCGTTTGCAGGTGATGTGGCAGCACTCAAGACCTTCGACTGTCAAAAACCCTGTTACCATTATATAGACGAATATGAAAGATGTAAAGTTCATCAAGTAAAAACAAGGCCAAATTGATGGTCAGCTGTTTATAGATTTAGTCTTGGGCTAAATTTCTTTGCAAACTCAAAAGGCAGGGCAGCCCGCAATCTAAACAAGTTCATTGCGACAGCCGAACCTTCTGCAGCGAGGCTTAAGAAAAGCACTCTGGGGAAATGACGCGAAGGAGAACAAGCTAACGATTCATATTACTAACCAGTGGCAGTCCCAGAAAACCAATGTCACTGGCTGATGATTTCGACATGCTGAGCTGTCTAGGCGACTCCATAACACCTCTGCTGGCCCAACAGACTTAACATATCAGAACAACTTAAACTTCATGCACCTTACAGAGGGCCGTTATATTGCAATTTAAACCATGTCCACATAAATGCATGCTAATTCAGCAACGAAATCAAAAAACATGAATGCAATCATTTGTCTATAATACAAGGCCAGAGGTTCCTCAAAACTTGCGAAGCCTTGCCTAATTTTGTAGTTGCTCACCCCGCTAAAACCACAGAACAGGCTATGACAAGCTGTTAAACTGCGAAGGCTACATTCATGATTTGTCACACAGTTTATGTGCCTTCATGATCGTCGGCAAGGGGGGAACAAAAGGGGCACTTGCCTCCCTCAAGCCTCATTAACACTCGCCCTCACCCAACACCAGCAGCGTTTTCCCCCTCCCTCAGTCGTGATGCAACACTGGTTTGCACCCCCCCCCCCCCAGAAAAATTCCTGCCGATGATCATGTGTGCCTTATTCAACTATTGCCGAAACACACACAGACCATACAGTAATTATAATGCGTTTGAACTTCCTTAAATATTGCCAAGGCACATGTCTGCACAGTGCACATGCTGACAATCCATTTGACCGCACAACAGCACGTCAATGGTCAAAATAAGGGCCAACCAGGTCACTAGGCAAGCGAATATAGGTACAGCGACACGTTGACAAGCTTTTTTTTTTGACCAATTCTTCACGAAGGTATCTGGTGAATCTCCTTCGTCAGTGACTGTAGATAGAAAACAACATTCAGCAAGGTGTGCTTGGTGATCCACCCACCTGAGAAAGCCAGCTGTCATCGTTCTCCTTATGGCTCAGTCTGGAACCTTCCATGTGGCTCATTCCATTGATATCTGCTTTTCAGAGAAGACACGTACACTCAGCGTTACACAGAGAAGGCAAGAGACTGCTCGCAAGACCTAGCAAACTGTATATATGGCACATGAACGTGAGCAGGACTATGAGGCCATCAAAGCTTGTACAGTCGAGCCCACATATAACGGCCCCACTTAAAAAAACTTTCGCTTAAAACGAACAATATCCCCTTGACCGCACATTGGTTCAATGGCACAAAATCACACAACGAACATCTCCGAGCACCGCTGATCGGTTGCAGCAAACGGAGTCAGCAATCTGTCGACTTCCCGGAAAACCAATTTCGACCACTGATCAGGCATCGGCGAGGTGCCCATACATTCTTATTGTTAAACGCCGACCCTGCCTCCGCGCCCCTCTAGTTGCCGCTCTCCCTGACCGCTTTTTGTTACGCACCCCTCCGTCCTTTGTCCCCCTGCTACACTGAGCACCCCGCATCGACAGGCGAGGCCCGTGTTTTCACACTGCCACAAATCTTTTGAAGACCGGTCGGCCATCTACCCTGTTTTGATCGCTGGTACTATCCTTGGCGTCGCCAGCCTGAAGTGACCAGACCATTTGCCAACATTGTCGGCCACCGAATGTATCCGATAGTCCGCGTCTAGTGCACGCGGGTACGCTACCCCACCGACTCTGATAATTTGCGATTCGTTTCATGTTTAGGACTTGTTCTTGCTCACTTCACACCCGGCTCAGCATGCCTTCCGCATGCATGCGGAAGTGCGAAAACGGGTGTTAATTTGCGCGGAACGAATCGCGAACTGTCGAAGTTCGTGAGGCCACGCAAACCCGCCGGCGCAACGAAACGATTTTTCGACCGCGGCCGCCGATTCTTCGAACATCGCAGTGCACACCGATTCAGGCGGCCATGCACTCCTTCCAAGTTTTTCTACGTGCGAGTTTCCCGGACCTTTCAAGCAAGCTACCCAACCTGCCTCCTTCCAGTGTGTTTTGGTTTTCAAGGTCGCCCTCCCGCCGCATCCTCCCCTCTCTTTATCGCAACTCCTTGCCCTTCTCTCGCAAGTCTGCTCACCTCTCTAGATCACAACCCCTTCGCCCATCTCCACCGCTCCGCGACACCCGCCACGCTGGCTCGAATTGGTTTCGTTTTCTGACTGGAAACGGGCCCAGAGCTGTTCCAAGCGCTCTGGCATGTGTGTCGTAAGTGCGCGTTTTGCTCACTCTTGGTGTGTGTGTGTGGTCATGATGGCCGACGGCAAAAATAGCACGCTTTTTCGTGCCACTCAACAAAACGTTGAAAGTGTGACCGCTTGGCTTGAGCGTAATCAGCGCGTTAGGTGCCGCGTTGCAGAGTGCTTGCTCATAGCTGTTGACCACCTGGCAGCCAACTTGCCACTTCGGGCGTCCCGGTATTCAGCTGTGGAGATGGTGAATATTTCGTGGGCGGCGGTGATGGCTACATGCGCGCGAAACTGTTTTTGCGAGGCGGACTTCATCGACGTCGGGCCCGATTTCGAGCCCAAACGGGATTACTGCAGCGGCGATTTGTGGCAGCGCGTCGTCGACTCTGACCTGGGAGAGCGGGTGGGACATCTGTTGCGATGTCCCACCCGCCAGGGCCGAAAGGGTTAATTACGGCCGATGATGATGTCGACACTGCGGAGCCGTGCACGGATTAGGGCATAGTGAATGAAGCACGTGGCGAGAGCGATTTGGAGAAATTGGATTGCGAGAACGACAAAACTTGGGAGCCAGTGTCTCAAGCTTATGCCACGGGCCTCGGCGAACGAGCACCCTGCCGTTTTAAATGAACTCGAAACCGCCCTTATCGCTTCTGCTCTTCGAAACACATGCATCACAGACGTTTTGGGGCAAAAAAGTTTACGTTTTCACTCGCAACTTTTTTTTAAAAACTGTGTTTCATTTACTAC
>WOVY01007719.1:0-36452 GCA_013436015.1 Rhipicephalus annulatus | reverse complement strand
TGGAACCCAGCTTGAACAAGCTTTGTGATATCTGAGCATATCAGCTACAATTATGCAAATTGTAGCGAGGCCCATCTGAGAAACTTTGTCTTACAAACCATTATCTGCTAGTCGTTGATCTATTGCAATATCGAGCCCACTTGAACAATTTGGTTCGTCTGGATGCTTGGTGTGGCGTTTCACGTTTTGATGTTCACCTTTGTGCAGCCATTTCGAAAGTCTCAGCACCGTGTTCTAACACTTCTTCCAATCCTCACTGTGGGTCCATAAACAAAGAACAACTCCCCATCAATTGGAAAAACTAGTGATGATTTTGCATGCAAAAATGTAAGTACAGTGTGCACCTCACAACAGGTAGGAGCACCAATATTCGCCAACATTGTTGTCTGCATTCCCGGACAATAAGACCACTACGGAGCCAAAACAATCCCTTCAAACTTTTGCTGAGAAGCAGCAGATTGTGTTGTGCATCAGTCTTACATGCAATATCCAAAGAATATAAAATGGCTCTTACTTTATAAATAACCATCCTAGAAAACTCTAATTTACAAATTGTACAAATTGACTGAAATGATTACTAACTGCCTATTCTTCCAACTTAATTGAGGCCGTGACTTCTAGCACTTCTCAGCTGTTTGGTGTTACTAGTGGTCCACATGCTCCTATTGTATACATGTATGTCATGTGCAGTGTATTTTGAGTGCTGTCCACTGCTACATATTTTTTTTTACAAACGAGTGCTTTTTGGAGTATACAAATAGGCGTCGATTATCTCGTGTGCCAGATGATCAACAATGGGTGAGCAAGGGTAGCTCTTTTTCCAACTTGTCATCCGTGACAACTTTCACAAGAATGTTGACTTGCTGAAATGTTTCATTCAGGCTTTCATTATTGTCCAGCTGTTACTCAAGTAAAGTGTCGCTCACTGCAAACTTTTTGCCTCTCTCGCAACGTAAAGTAGGTTTCCTTTTCAACTTGATCTTTACATGGTGTTTTCCGAGGATTCACGTGCTTAGAACAACTACGAGTTCATCCAGTTAGTCCAGTTAAAGATTGGACGCACAGGCAGGACCACAAAAATTGAACACAATATCAAGAACAAGTGATATTCAGGAATTCCTAGCTCAACAACGTGGGGTCATTTCCTTTTATTCAATGCGATGTGCCACTTGCCAGTGTCTTGTAAAATAACATATTGCACCTCAGGCTACTCGTACTAACACTGCACTTTTTGAGGGCAGGTGTGATGACAAAGATAACAAGAAATACGTTACCAAGTACTGGTAATTGGGTGTCCAGTGTAAATATTGTTGTCTGACTGAACAAGACAAATGGGAAAGTTGCAAAATTTTAATAAACAGATGGGTATTACTGTTTTTTGCACGTATGGTTCATCTCTGTAAGAGACAGTGTTTTTTTACACGTATACTGCTAAATTCACGATTGTCAAACAACAATAAAAACTTACTTGCTTGGCGTGTTTTTTGCCCGTTGAGGCCTCGCGGTCACCTCGAGACTTAGCGGAAATGTTTATAGTAATGTTAGGCGGCCTTGTGCGTGAATACCACCTCGCAACAGCAGCGAATATACGCCCAAAACCTGCTGGTGAGCACCGCAACCACCCACACTCGTAACCAAAGTAGCTGCCAAATTGCCCTAGCGCAATGATGATGATAGTTTTAGCAGCATCATCTCTAGGTCGGACAAGTTAGTTAGGAACGCCACCGCTACCCTTATTTTCGTTGCACCGTCAAAGATACTGTTTCCTTCCTCTAAGTGGTCGTATACAGGTGTTCTGTAGCCGGGCCTCATCCTTCTCTTTCATCTCGCCGCCATTCCTCGTCACCGTTTCGGCCGTACGTCATCACCCCTGCGTTCCGCGCTGATCTCTCTGGATAGCCACTTGGAAAACTAGAAGGTGCAGCTTTTGTAGCGAAAACTGCTCGTTTTGGAAACGTTCCACCTCCTCCATCTCGTCCAACTAATTTAGTGCCTGTTTGTGTGGAACTCGTTTTTCTTTTGACGCCTTTATATACACTGGTGGCTTGATTTCGGTAATCGATCGTGAGTTGTGTTTTCGCCTGCGTAAAGTGCAAACTCCTTATTTCGGTCTATTGTTATGCGGCGCTAATGACCGTCCAATTTTGTGCAACCGGACAGAATACTGCTTGTGTTCTCATCGATAGAATCCGTCATCACATACAGTTGGCTGTGCTGTCTACATGTGCTCATGAGATCATCTTAGGCGCGGACTTTTTGTCAGCTGCGTCTGCTGTAACTTCGTGTGGTCGGCCCTTCCTACGTATTACGGACACTGAGTTTTCTTCTGCTGCAGACCTTTCTTCGCCCAACCTTGTCCCAGCTGCAAATTTTCTCCTGCTTCCTGGACAAGAACATGTTCTTACGATCAAGTCACGAGACGATCTAGGTGGGGACGCAGAAGTTGTTCCTTGGCAGCCTGCATTTTTCGAAGGATCGCCATCGCATCTTGTTTAGTGCGGTTCTCACGTGGTTATGCAAGCATCACCACCTGTAACACGATGCCAGAACCCCTGCTGCTGCCAGAGGGGACCACTGTTGCCAGCATTACCGACAAAGCACCAGTTTGTGTAGTCACTAGTTCATCTGCTTCGTCATTCACAAAGTGTATGTCAGTGGAAGATTCAACTTCTTCTCTCAAGGCCACTTTGTGTAAACATCTTGACGCAACACAAACTGATGCCTTGCTAGCGCAATAAAGAAGCGCAAAACTTTCTTTCACGTTCGTTCCCAAGGTCTCGGTCAAACAACAGTGCTGTTCATCGTATCCAAAACCGACAGATCTCAAGTCATTCGCCGCCGCCCTTATCGCGTGTCAGTTTCTGAACGCAAGCTTATAGAACAACAAGTCAACGGCATGCTCGCGCGCAACGTCGTCAGGCCTTCGACAGGCGCATGGTCTTCTCCTGTTGTACTAGTAAAAAAAGATGGCTCGGTACGGTTTCGCATTGATTACAGAGCACTTGACTAAATTACTCGCAATGACGTCTACTCAATGCCTCCCATCAACGAAGCTCTTGATTCTGTGTACTTTTCATATCTAGACTTGCGCTCTGGTAATTGGCATACCCCGATGCACGAGTCTGATAAAGAGAAGGCGGCATCTGCTACGCAAGATGGACCCTTTGAATTAAATGTGATGCCTTATGGCCTATGCAATGCCCCAGCCACATTAGAACGAATGATAGACACAGTACTGCGTGGAATAAAATGGAAGACCTGCTTTTGCTACCTGGACGAAATCTGCATCTTTTCGTCGAGTTTCTCGGAGCCCCTGGAATGGCTAGAAGAAGACCTTACATGGTTAGCTAAGGCCGGTATCCAGCTCAACACTAAAAAGTGTCGGTTTTCCAGTCACAGCATCAAGGTATTAGGTCATGTCGTCAGTAAAGATGGCATTGAGCACAAACTCTACAGGGTTGTCACGGTGCTGACTGCACTTTCCTACAACAACCACACCCAAAGACCTCGGCAGCTTCCTTGGCTTGGTGTTGTACTTCCGCCTCTTTGTACGTAATTTCGCTACTATTGTGGCTCCTCTGCACAAATTTCTGAGCACGAGTCTACCCTTTGTCTGGTCTGATGACTGCAATGCCGCTTTTCACACTCTGAAGCGTTGTCTTACACCGCTGTCAGTGCTTTGTCATTTCGAGTCTGCAGCACCAACTGTGCTACACACTGACGCAAGAGGCCATAGCATCGGTGCTATTCTTCTTGAGTGGCACCATTCTTTCGAAGAACAAGCCATGGCCTAAGTGAGCCGTACTCTTTCACCTGCTAAGCGAAATAACAGCATCGCTAAACAAGGATGTCTCACTATCGTGTGGTCCATACAAAAGTTTCACCCTTGTTTATACGGGCGCCATTTATCAATCTTTACTGACCATCATGCTCTGTGTTGGTTATCATCTCTCAAAAGTTCGTCGGGACGCCTTGGCCGTTAGGTGTAACGGTTGCAAGAGCATGACTACAGCGTCACATATATATAGGGTCGGCCGCACCAAGATGCCGACGCTTCGTCACGTTGCCCGCTCTCGCCAAGCGCCCAAGTGTCACCTTCACCTTGTTCGTCACCGCCCACCCAAGTGACCAAGCTGACATCTGCTGGTTTGAAAGAGTTGGACCTTCGGTGGACCTTCTTTTGTACACAGATTTCTCCTCTCTCCAGCATGCCGACACCCACTGCCGCACAATCATCGATCGGCTCAATAGCTTATCGCGTGCTCCAAACAGCCGCCTAAGACGACAACTTGCCCGTTTCAAGCTTCAAGATAGAACAGTATGTCAGCAAATTTACCATTCTCTCAATAACCAATGGCTACCTGTCATTGCTTTCTCACTGCGTCTGGAAGTTTTACAAGCGTTTCATAACGAGGCGACAGCTGGCCGCTTAGGGTTCAACAGACGTATGGCCACCTGAAGACTCCCTGCATTTGGTCTGGTCTCTCCACTTCTATTGCCAAGTATATCGCTTCTTGCGCTTCATGCCAGCACCGAAAACGTAGCACGTCGCTTCCCGCGGAGCCATCGCAACCACCTCCATGCCCGCCCACAGGATTTGAATTCGTGGACATAAACCTATATGGACCTCTTCCGCTTACGCCTGCCGGTGACCATTAGATTGTTACTGCTGTGAACCACTTTACTCGCCTCGCGGAAATGGCAGCGCTTGCGTCTGGTGCTACCTTTGAAGTCACCGATTTATCCTTCGCGCCATTCTTTTACTACATGGCGCCCCGCGTGTGCTTCTTAGTGACCGTAACAAGACATTTTTTTCGCATGTCCTTGTTGAAGTCCACCAGGCCTCTAACACCATATACAAAACCACATCTGCGTATCATCAAGAAACGAATGATCTGAATATATATATATATATATATATATATATATATATATATATATATATATATTTATATATAAGGAAAAGATGTCGTTTTCTGTCTTTTAATAACACATTAATAATGAGATCTAACAGAAAAAAATGCAAGGAATGTATTTTGGAAGTTATTAGAACCAATGTATTGTAAGTAAGAAAACAGAAAAGTGGGTGAAAAAAATAAGTTGCCGTAAACAGAATTGAACCTACGACCTTCGAATAATATGTTAGATGCTATATATATATATATATATATATATATATATATCATAAAATGCTAACCTATGAGTCTACATGGGTGGCACTAGTATTCAATTTACTAAATCTCTTTTTTATCTGCTTTTTCTAATATTCTGTACAGATTGTTCAGATCACCAAGATCAAGGTGGCGCTTGTTTAGCTTCATGCCCAAGTCATGATTTAGTGAACAAACCACTTAGCAAGGGTAGAGTGCTGGCGTTTCTGGTGTTCTCTTTATCCTGCCCTCTTCATTTCAGTGGTGCGCTTATCTATATGAACAGAAGCAATTTCAATGTATAGGTTGATATAGGCAGATGTCTCTGGCGAGACATTGGCGCTGAATGAATGTACCTTATCGGGAATGCAGAGATCGTGATAAATAAATAAATGTACCGTATCGGGAAAGCGGAGATCGTGATGGTTTAAGATTCGTTTGATGATTCTACAACGCATTTTATAGCGCGAATAAGCGTGTACAACGTTCATTATTCTTGTTTTTTATGATCTCTGTGATACAAAGAAGTCGTTCATAGAAGCATCCTTGCATTTTTTCTCGGGGTAATCACATTCGCAATGATTTCTCGGGGTAATGACATGAATTTGCACTTATTGGCGCTGATGAGAATACAATCACTATACATTTCTTGCTTCGAATGACGGTGGGCAGACGGAAGCGAACGCGTTAACTTTTGGCTCCAGGAAGCAGTGGCGGTTAAACGCTCGTGTTACTTTTTTATTAGGCTAAGAAGCAAACTTGAATAACTTGACGTGCGCTGGCTGAACTATTCTGCACAGGGCTGTTTAATATAAATTCGGAGGTCACAATGTACTATAGCGAAGCCTTTAATGAACATGAAGTGGTAGTGGCTTTGAAGGTACGAGAGGCTGTTACCGCTTTCATAGCACTTGTGTGCCGATATTTGAAATAAACACGCACAGACGCATTTATAGCAGCACTCGCGCTGTTAAACCTTTAAAGCATCAACATCTAGAGCATTACGTACTTGCAAAAGGCACGTACGAAGCCAGTAATGAGGTAAAATACCTTTGATAAGGTAGCATACCTTTGTATCACAAAATACCCGTTTGACCATCAGAAATGAAGAAGAAAAATCCTAGTTTAGTTAAAACTAATTACCTAGCAAAAAGAATATTTGATTTCAATTTTGAGGTGAAGTTTTTGGGACTAAGCTACACGTTCGGTTAAATTAACAGTCCTGAATTACTAATCTTTCGAAATCAAAATTTGCTGCATGTTTCTAAGTTAGTCATCAAGACTTCCTATTAAAAATTGCACGCAGTATACCGGTAACTTTCAGCCATTTGACTAATGCAAATACCCCACCACGTATTGCCGATAAGCAAAGATCCCGTAAAAATTGCGCTAAAGCATAAAAACATAACGTGATCTTTCCGAAGAAATGGCTCTATTTATGATGTTCAAGCGCCTGGCAAATCACGCGCACATAGGAAGGTTTCTATAACTTTTTTTTTAATTTCTAAATCACAACACGAGTGATTCCTGATCCCAATTCGCTGCATTTATGCGTTTCTCTTTAATCCTCATGCGTACAGAATGTTGCGACGTATAGCTTTACGACAACGCTAAGGCTGCTTGGACCAATTAAAATGCAGTACCCCTCCCCCCACGGCGATGAAAAGCGATGCTAGCTTTGTACCAATGTAGAAACACAACGTGCAGGAATACGTGCAACACATGCAGTTTTCGACACTACATTGAACGATCTGTAACAAAGACGGCGACCAAGATCACCTCTAAACAGACCAAAACTTTGCCAGGTAGCGATAGACCCCAGCTAGGCGATATCGATGCGTCATTCGCCTCAAAGAAAGTGGACGGAGGACGAAAGACAGGGGGTGCATTGCCTTCACGCTATTTCTTATCTTGACGAAGTTTCAGTGGGATTAGGCGAAAGTATTTCACTCTGTGAAAAAAAAATGAAAAAAAAGAATTGTGCTTTGCAAGCGAGTGTTATTCGGTCGACACAGAACACGTGCTGTGTTACAATATGGTGACATCAGTCGACCTAGGAAGGGGTGGGGAAAGGTGGCAATATGTGAGCAGTAAGGAGTTTATGAAGGTAGTCGATGAGGAGGCATCCTAACAGAAACAGGCAGATGAACGTCTCATCAGCGCTACAGTCTGCCTTGAGGAAGACTTAAACCCTATGAGCAGTTAGGGACCCCGAGTTTTAGTGAATGGTGTGGAGTGCTGCTAATGGAGCCTGATTGATTCTTTCTGTCCATTGGCGCTTAAGCCAATTTAAGTTGTGTGATGCGTATGCCCATGTGCATAGCTATACAACACTTGTTTGAGTACAAATAACAAAAAATTGTCAAGCGTCAAGCAATACAATAATAAATGGTACAGTATGTCTTAGTTTTGAAATATACGCTTACCTTGGTAAAAAATCAGATTTTATATAAAAAAAGCGAATTCTCGACAAAACCATGCTTAAGAAATCACTATTAAATGGAAAACAATACAATGGAGTACGCTCGTTATCAGCGCGTCTTGATAGGCCAATCTATGGACGCCCGTATTTGTGCACACGCTCCCGTGTTCTGGCGTACCAAGCAGTCAGCAGTGCCAACTGTCTGTAACTCACCGAAGGTTGGCTTGAAGCAACATATTGCGATGATCAAAGTGGTTTTCACATTGCCATAAGAGGTTTCATTGCATGAGTTTTGCGCTTCATAAATCAGAGCAAGAAGAGTCTCTCCTCATGCCAGCAGTGCATTCTTTATTTGTTGTTTTCCTATCGCTAGCGATATCTTGGCAGTGAATTCAAAATATTTGCTTTTCCAAATTTTTGTGTTTAATTTGTTACACACATCTTTCAATATTCGCAGACCGTTTTCTCGAATAGAAGGTGCACTCAAGAAGTTTCACTAAAGTAATGAAGATGCTTATGCATAAATGATTTAATGGGCACTAAATGCATAAGGGCTTAAAACTAAAATAATGGGCAAGAGTTTCGGCAGAGATCAACGCTTCGCGATAGATAGTAAGACCCTAAAGCTCTTAAATGAAGACATCTACTTATAACAGGTAGTGAGCTCGGAGCCTAATTATGAAAGCCAATTAACAATAGGAATAAGGATGATATGAAGCACGTTAAGCGAACAATCTCAAATCATAAATGGTAGACCGCCTTACCCCCTTAGATGAAGAACATGGTAATGATCAAAACTTTATTACTTCTAAAGGAGGGGACCGGCCGAGAGGTCGGTTACGCTGCTGAGAGGAGGTCGGCGGAGATCCCTTGAGACACAGCAGCCTCCAAAGAGCGTGAGATTACCCGGCGTTGCTGCGCCGAATCAGTGATATGTAGAAGGGACTCCCATGTATCTACTGTGTGAGAAGCGTCAGCGTACTGTGGACACGTCGATGCCATGTGTATGAGGGTGGCTGAATGTGAGCAGTCTGTCCCTAGATAAAGGTACACGCTTGAAGGAGGAGAAATGCCCCCTAAACTGAAACGATCCGTATGCAATTAAAATATTTTCGTATGTTTCTGTAAGATTTTTCACTTTTCACGACAAGAATATGTACTACCTACGCTAACAAATAATATTTTTGCACCAGTCTGGCACAAGTGACATGGGAGCGATAGCATTCATTATATTGCCACTAGTACAAGTTCTGAAAGTATTATTTCCATAGATGCTGGCAGGCTTGTTTGTGCCGCTGTTCAGAAGAGGACGAAGATGCGCGTGCAGAGAAAAGCAATAAAGTCGTATTGCCGTCGTTCGAATCAGTTTGACGACCTTGTGTGCAATTATCTACAGGTTACAGTTACCTTGTAACGTGACAACTGGTGGAGGCGCTGGGTCTATGCACTGTTACCACGAGGAAGATCTCGGCCCCAACATCGACACCTTGGTAGAAACAACCAACCTTCGACGCAGTCAGCAGCAACTAGGCCTACCACCCCAATTCAGCCTTCTTGCGGAACGCTCCAGAACCATGGCATATGCAACAACTGCAAGCCAGACTGAACAGACCGCGACTCTGCCAGCTACATGGCTACCAGCCTCTCGAACGCCAAAGCCCTTCCATGGAGAGGGAGCCCTACGAAGACGTTGAAGACTGGCTGGACCAATACGATCGAGTCGCCGCCGCCAACGAGTGGGACGAGCACCGGAAACTGCGGTATGTCTATTTCTACCTGGAGGACTCGGCGCGTATTTGGTTCGAGAACCGCGAGGCTGCCCTGACAACCTGGCCGGTGTTTTGCACTCAGCTGCGGAACACGTATGGTAGGACCGACCGGAAAGAACAAGCCGAACGTCTCCTCAATTCTTGCAATCAAAGACCTAATGAAAGCGTGGCCATGTTCGTTGTGGAGATGTCTCGTTTGTTCCGTAGGGCGGATTCTGCAATGACGGAAGACAAAAAGGTACGCATTCTGATGCGGCGTGTCAAGGAGCAGCTGTTTGCAGGACTTGTACGAAACCCACCATCTACCGAGGCAGAATTCCTCCGTGAAGCGATGACAATGGAGCGAATGCTAAGACAGCGGTCTTCGCAGTATGAGCGGTCCGACAACCTTGCATGTCTGTCAGAGCCCTTGGTAACACCTGATGTCACGAGCGTGAAAAAACTTGCTGAGCTAGTCCGTAGCATTGTACGTGACGAGCTGCAAAAGCTTCACGCAGTGCCTTCACAGCCTCAAGTGGCTGCTCTGACAGACGTCGTCCGGAAAGAAATGCGGCAGCTGGTACGAGCATTAGTGCCACCTCCAACCGAAGCTCCTCTGCTAACGTACGCGGAAGCTGTACGCACTCCTGCACCGGCAGCTAGCTATTTCCCCCGACCGACTGGGCTGCAGACGCCGCAGCACTGTCCGGGCCTGCCACATTATGAAAAGCAACGACCGACTTGGCTGCAGATGCCGCAGTACTTCTCGGGCCCACCAAACTATGAGAATCCGCGACCTAATTTGCGAAAATCTAGCATGTGGCGCGCTTCCGACAATCGGCCACTATGCTACCACTGTGGTGAGCCAGGTCACTTGTACCGGGAGTGCTCTTACACGCATATGGGCCTACCTGGGTTTCGGCCAGACGCTCGCCAGCCCAGGGACGGGGAACGACCCCGTGCCATCGCAGAATACTTAGCAAGTCTACCGTCTCCGAATTTTCAGCGACGCCAATCACGCTCTCCGACTCCTCAACGCTCTAAGTCCGCGAATCAATACTCTACTTTCGCAGATGTTCTTGCGAGACGATCCGCTAGGTCCCCAAGTCCACGCCGGGGAAACTAGAATTAGCGGCCTCCGTGGGTGGGACCGCTGTTAAGCTATCGCCAAAACAGCCTCCTCCGACCCATCCACCGACCTTCGACGATTCCTTTCAGCCGACCTCTCACATCACGGATGAACCCGTTTCTGCTGACATTGCCGTCCTTGTCGACAACCACCCAGTGACTGCTCTGGTCGACATCGGCGCCGACTACTCAGTTATCAGCGCTGAACTTGTGGCTGAACTCAGGAAAGTCACGACTCCTTGGGGTCATGGACCAAATCTTTGGAGAGCAGGTGGTCATCTATTGACACCAATTGAGAGATGCACCGCAAAGCTGCAAATCTTTGAGTCAACGTTCGTTGCATCTTTCGTTGTGTTTCTCGAATGCTCCCGGAAAGTTATCCTTGGCATGGATTTCCTTCGCGAGCACGGCGCTGTTATAAATCTTCGAGACTGCCTCGTAACGTTTGCTGACGACTATGGCCCGAATCCTAGAGATACCGATCCGCAAAAGATTGCGCTTTGCATTGTCGACGACACCGTCACACTTCCGCCACGCACCAGTATGTTCGTTACTGTACAGGGTGATATAGACCATGACGGTAGTGGTATCGCTGAAGCCAACCTTTCGGTGCTCTTGTCTAAGCAAATCTGCGTTGCCCGTGGCATAATTCAATTTAAACGTGGGACGACTGAGTTGTTGGTCACCAATTTTAGTGGAGCATACCAACCTTTGGCGAAGCGAACAACTATCGCTCATTTTGAAGCCATCGACGATGAAGCGTGTACGACAACAGGCCCAGTTTCTGCAGCCATTGAAAGTGACACCGCGGTAGCCGATACAGTCGATGTCAATCCGAAGCTGTCTTGTGCGCAGAAAAAGCAAATCCCCTGTATCCTCCTCATGTTTAGCGACTGTTTCGCGTCTATATCAAGGATGAAGCAAACGCCAACCGTAAAGCACCGCATTGTCTCTGACCATGTTGAGCGACCCATACTTCAGCACGCCTACCGAGAATCACAAAAGAAACAAGAGGCAATACGTTCTCAAGTGAGGCAGATGCTCGAAGATGGCGTAATCCAACCCTCGAACAGTCCATGGTAATCCCCCGTCGTACTAGTGAAACTGAAGGACGGAGCTTTCCGATATTGCGTCGATTACCGAAAACTCAACAGCCACAAAGAAAGATGTTTATCCGCTTCCGCGCATTGACGTCTCAATAGACCACCTCCGACGCGCCAGATACTTTTCCTCTATGGATTTACGCAGTGGCTACTGGCAGATCGAAGTTGATGAACGCGATCGAGAGAAAACAGCATTCATTAAGCCTGATGGTCTGTACGAATTCAAGGTGCTGCCCTTCGGTCTGTGTTCTGCCCCTGCGACATTCAAGAGGATGGATACAGTGCTCTCCGATCTCAAGTGCGAAGCATGCCTTGTTTACTTAGACGACGTCGTTGTCTTCTCCCAAACGTTGGAGCAGCACTTGCAGTGACTTAGATCTTTGTTTGGTGCAATTCGCACGACAGGCCTATCACTGAAACCAGAAAAATGTCATTTTGGTTACAACGAATTCAAGTTCCTTGGCCACCTTGTTAGCCCTGATGGTTTTCGGTCGGACTTAGACAAAACAATGGCTCTCGCAGATTTTCCACCACCTGCCCACAAACGTGATGTGCGTCGATTTTTAGGCCTCTGCGCATACTACAGACGCTTTGTGCAAAATTTTGCAAACATTGCCGAAGCGCTCTCTCGTTTGACAAAAGAAGATGTTCCCTTCATGTGGGGCCCTGAGCAAACACGCGCTTTCTCCGAGCTCCAGCAGCGTCTCCAGTCTGAGCCCTTACTCGGACACAATGACGAATATGCCGACACTGAACTACACACAGACGCCAGTAACATCGGCCTTGGTGCAGTCCTCGTCCAGTGGCAAGGCGGCGTCGAACGCCCTATTGCTTATGCGAGCCGGATTTTATCATCTGCGGAAGCGAATTATACAACCACTGAATAGGAGTGCCTAGCTGTTGTCTGGGCAATAGCTAAATTCAGACCGTAGCTGTATGGTTGCCCGTTCAGAGTTGTTACTGATCATTATGCGCTCTGCTGGTTGGCGAACCTTAAAGACCCTTCCGGAGGTCTGGCCAGGCGGAGCTTACACCTTCAGGCGTTCAATTTGACAGTCATGTACAAGTCTGGCCGGAAGCCTACTGACACGGACTGCCTTTCCCGAGCTCCTCTTAGGACAGCGTCAGGTGATCACGATCTCAACGGCCGTTTCCTCTGCGCCGTAAGTGTATCCGACTTAGCTGAACAGCAGAAGAACGATTCAGAGCTTCAATGATTCATCGAATATCTCGAAGGCCGTACGCCGCATCCACCACCAGCATTCGCCCGCTCGCCATCATCGTTCTGGGTTCGCAGAAATATCCTCTATAAAAGAAACTTCGACCCTTACGCGACTGTGTACCTGGCCGTCGTCCCGCCAGCGTTACGAGCCGATGTCTTGTGCGCCTGTCACGATGAGCCTTTCTGAGGCCTTTTAGGATTCACACATACATCGGCCCGGTTTGCCAACACTATTACACGCCTAAGCTCAATCTAGACATGAAACAATTCGTGAAGACGTGTCACGAGTGCCAGCGCCGTAAAGCACCACATCAGCGCCCAGCCGGCTTTTTGAAGCCCGTCACTCCTCCGACACAACCATTCAGACAAATTGGCATGAATATACTCGGACCTATTTTGAAGTCTCGTGACAGCAACCGCTGGATTGTAGTCGCTACTGATTACACGACGTGCTATTGCGAAACGAAGGCATTACAACGTGGCACCGCCATTGAGACTGCCCATATTTTTATTAAGAACATCGGCCTCCGGCATGGAGCACCAGCAGTTGTCATAACTGATTGTGGCACAGCTTTTATTGCCCGGGTGATACAAGACGTCATGCAGCTTAGCGGCACAGTACATCGAAAAACTACTTCATACCACCCACAAAGCAACGGCCTTACAGAGCGACTAAACAAGACGATCGCTGACATGCTATCCATGTACATTGACCAACACCAGAAAAACTGGGATGACATCCTCCCTTACGTCACGTTCGCTTACAACACCGCTATGCAAGAAACAACTGGATTCACACCATTTCGGTTGCTTCACGGCGGGGAGGTCACTACAATGCTGGATGCCGTGCTTTTACCATACAGATGCCAGATTAGTGTCAAGACGAATGAACTTATCAGACTGGCAGACGCAAATTGTAAGCTTGCAATTGAACCAATTCACAAGCAACAATGCGTCGACTCACTGCGGTACAATGCTCGTCGTCGCGATGTCTCTTACCAATCCGGAGAACGAGTTGGGTTGTGGACTCCCATTCGACAACGGGGCCGGTCGGAAAAGTTGTTACGCCGCTATTTTGGTTCCTGTAGAGTTCTCCGCCGTCTCAGCGAAGTAAATAACGAGGTTCTTGACGAGGACATGGCTTGTAAATCCCGCCGTTCACAACAGCCACACGTCGTCCATGTTTCAAGGATGAAACCATTTTACCAACGCTGACTATTCGCCAAACTTCCTTGAGAAGACTTACAGTGCTTGTGAACACCCCCTTGTGTACTGCTTATCGTATGTCTTTTCTTTTCATCTGGTAATGATGTTGTTATATCGAGACGGTGTTCCTAAAGAAGGGGGGTAATGTCGCTAGTACAAGTTCTGAAAGCGTAGATACTGGCAGGATTGTCTGTGCCGCTGTTCAGAAGAGCACGAAGATGTGTGTGCAGAAAAAAAACGATAAAGTCGTATTGCCGTTGTTCGAATCAGTTTGACGCCCTTGTGTGCCATTATTCACAGGTTACAGTTATGTTGTGACGTGACAATTTTGTTTCCCACCGAAGTACAGAGGAAAGTAGCTGCGTAGGAGTAAAAAGGATAATAGCAGTCATACTTCCCGCAAGTCATTGATTTATGGAGATTCGCTATCAAGGTAGTCTGTTCTATACTGCATGTGCGAGAGTAAGTTTCCTGCCTCTAAAATTTTCCTAAGACCAATACGTAGCTATTTCTGTGTTAAACAGTGGTTATGTCATCGAATACACTGGTCTTCTTTAGAATGACATCGTGGCAGAGTGCGGTACCGTGGGTGTACGCTACGCGATGCGAAGAGCAAAAGTAATGCGCAAATGTGGCACGTTACGCCCGTTCTGGGAGTCTCATTATTCAGCCGTGGTATCTTTTTTTGAATCTGTTCTTGTTGTTGACATATTTCTTGTCGAGTTACTGTGAGTAGCTGTGGTGCGCATGGCGATGCACTTCAGGTAGAGTGGTTGCCATTCAAATTATATAGTAAAAATGGCGAAGAACGCACAAGAGCTATGCACCAAATACCTCGGAAAACAAAAACATACGCCCACTTGCTCTCACTTGTAATGCACACCGAGGCACAAAATATTGCCAAATTAGGCACTGGAAAATATGTGATATGTTTTGTATTTAAAAGATGCTCTGGTAGCACTGATGAACGTCAACGAAATTCACATCTTTCTAATTAATCAGACACGTGTTAAGACATGCCTTAGTGATTCAGTGCATAGTATTCCTGATATTTCCACTGGTATAATGCGTACTAGGATCTAAGTTTGCTCTAGTAAAATTTTTAGTAATCAATATGCAAAAATGTCTGCTTGAAGTTGTTATTCAACTATTAAATGTAAGAAGTCCATTGACAAGAGTTTCAATTCAATTTATTTGAATAATATTGTTGAAAAGAGATCATTATAAAGTTGGTTAGATGTTTACCCTGCTATTCTCTACAGTATAATGAGCTTAGACGAAGTGTCTTCACAATCTTCAGGCTTAAATTGCTTCGTGCCCTCGCAATTGCAAAGTTTCTTATAATTCGTTATGCAGGCCACTTGGTCGTGAGGTGTTCTTTTTAAGAATAAGTTGGTCACCCATAGTTCCCAGATTTCCGTTACAACTGTAAAAAGACACCTATTGCTTAGTTTTCCTCCAGGAAAAAAACATGGTTGATCACCGTGTAATAGGAATCAGTATTATAAAAAATTGCAGCGCTTATTCACAGAAGCACATTGTAGTTGCATTGCCCACTGACCAGAGGGAACTACGTTGCTCAACGTGGCCGTCCTATGTTCGCTGTCATTAGCCGTAAGGGGCATGCAGAAAAAAGACGCGCGCACGCGTCCCTCATCATAGCCTGATCGCAGTCCACCCACTTTTGTAAAAAGAAGGCTCGCGCATCGCGTTTTACTTTGTACTGAATGGTCCCGACTTTGCTATTTTATCCGCTGGGCTGCGTCTTTGGCCTTACAGTCACACGTCAAAGCTTTACGCTACGGCGTCTTCAGTTCATTGATATATAAAAGCTCGTATGACGTAATATTGCTTGGCAAATGTAGCATTGCTTGTGGACATACCCACTTGGAAGCCTAAAGGAGCAAGTCGGTTTCGATGACAAACCAGTGTTGCCATCAATAAGTGTTAGATATTCACTGAAAAGCAATAAGAAGTGCGCCAGAACCCGGTAGATTCTGAAACGTGTCTGCCTAATTTATCACTGTGGCATAATTTTTTTTAAATGTGAACCGTCATATCATAAAATTCTTTATCATTTTTTACAGTTCCCCACAACAATGAGAACTTGAGAACTCAAACAGTATGCAGAATACTCTTTCCAAGAGAGTAACTGTAGCACTGGAGGCTTTAGGGCTGCGGTTACCGTCAGCCTAATCGCAGATAAGGATAAAAGTTGTAAATGTTCTCAAGGAGGAAAAAAGAAAAAAAATAAGGGGTCATCAATAACATCACCACGCATCCACAAAGATTATGAAGCACTGGCATCGTTTGGAGTTACCCTAAATCACATACGACATAGACCACTCACGCATGTAAACGATTTAAAAGTGGTGTAGTGTGATATGCAATGTTTTTTAGTCATAGCTGCTTTGTTGTGGTGAGTTGTGAATTTTGTTTTGCCTTCACGATTACTACTTTGTAGTATCGGTTACAGCCTAAAGTTAGCTAAAATGAAGTCTGTGCACGTTTTCCTGGTGGCCTTTAGTTGTTTCCAGTCATAAGAATTGCATCGTACAGCTAGCGAGACGCCATCCAATACACTAACCAGTCGTTGTCCGTGATCATTCTTTTCATCTTCATCGTCATGAGTGTCATCGTCAAAAAAGATAGAAAATTCCTTCAAAATACTGTGCCGTTATCACAGAAAGATATTTCATGGTCTGGAACGCGCTTGTTCCTAATCGGCATTAGCATCATCGACCTGATAAGCAGCAGCTACAATGCACGCCAACGAAGAAGCTTTGAGCTTCAGAAGTTCGCCTCTAAAAACATCCAGACTTTCGTCGCATGTGTCGCCTGACACCATTCCCACAGAACCACTGCCACTTATTGAAGGACCAGAAATGTAACTTGGTTGCTCATACGTTGCAGACGCCCCAATTGCACTGACGTCCGCCACATGACATCCGTAACCAAAACAACTCTTTATATGTTCGTTCGGAACTGCTTTAACGAAGAGATGGACGTTGGTTGTTGTGTGAGGCTACAGCTGGGCCCTCAGCGTAGATTTCATGGTGTTAAGGTCAATGAAAGTCTTGTTTCTTTCGGCATTTGTGTAGTGTAGCACCAACATTGACATGCTAAATCTGCCTAACTTGGCGAAGGAGTTTCCATTATAGGCGTTCTTCTGGGAATCGTGCAGCACCTGCCAGCGGCAGAGCCTTCTAATGCATCAATGTACCACTAGAGCTGTGAGTGACGACCTGTGTCCGCTTCAGTTTCCACTGGTGACTTACAAATTGTCTTCCTCCCGTCAGCTACGCTTGTATTGTATGCCAGCGTGTGTTTGCGAATGTGACAGGTTTGATAAAACTGGTAGGTGTCTAGAAAGTTAACAGTGCGCGAAATTTTGGGGCCGCATACGATGAGAAATGATAATATTTTTCGGAAACAATGACGTTTTTGGTGCGACGTAGAACAGACGCATCGCAGATTGTTCTGAAAGCACGATTCGAGCAGCCGGCCCACAAAACTCTCAAAGCATAGCATATCACCAATGATGTTTAAAAATATTCTTTCTTGTAAATTTGCCCGTTTATGGTGAGTAAACAGTAATAATCGTGTAAGATACATTGATATACTCATGCATGATGTATATACACGTGTTCTTTTAACTGCATCTGTCGCTATAATTATTACGCGTATTTTTTGCGACGTTCTCTAAACAGTTGAGTTCAGCTTCATTTGTCGTTGCTGTTCGGGCTGCATGTGTCCTTAAATAAAGTTGTCACGTGCCACCCCAGCTTCGCAGGTGATATATCAGCTGTCCCACAACGCAATATAATGGCTTCGCGTGTAGTCGCTTATTGGAGAAAAAATATTGAGTCTCATGGTCCTCCACACATTTTGCCTTGAATGCGCAACTTTTTCTTTAATGTTGCTGCTTACAAACCACAATATGGCGAAAAAAGCAGCTGTGTACGAAAAAGAAATCCTGGATCTGTCAACAATTTGATTTTTGCCAACGCATTGTGGACCGAAAACTTGATATCACGTTGTCTCCAGCCCTTCTGTTCCTTCAACGCGGTAAATAATAAGTAAATTTTTATGGGGACCCGTTTCACAGCGAACTACCTATATCATGCCCCTCAGGAATGTGCCGGCAGCATCACTGATTTCACGCGCCACACACTGAATTAGCGTTCCCGTCGTTTTTTTTCTTCTTTTTTCAAGCGCTCTTATGCCAAAAAGCTGAAACACTTTGTTCCAGATACGTTGTCCTTAAATATTTGGCCCATTTATGGCGCAGCAATCCATTAGTGACACTTCGAAGCACCGCGGGCCAACTCACACGGCTCGGCTCATTGGCGGGTTTCACGCATCCCGCAAATTCATTTCTTTTACTCCGCATCACGGCGCCACTGGCTCAGGGCACGTTTTTTATGGGATTGAATTTCCCAAAAAGATGAGTGCGTGTAGCATATTTTCTACTAGTTGAAGGGATGAATCTTACCTAATAACGCAGGATTCTTTCACTTGTTTCATGGAGCATTTCTATTGCTTCCAACAAATAAGTCAACGCCTCTTTCATCACGCAGAAAGTTTTTTCGACAAATAAATGAGATGTCTTCTGGTGAGGTGTGACCATGTCGGAAAGACGCAGTGTGATTTGTTCTACAGGCGTCATAATAAACCCTATACAACTTTGTCCTATCATAGCGAGAACAAACTTGCTGGTCTTCCCAGTCTTCATGTTCACAACGCACGTCTCAAACAAGCAGCTCATGTATAGCTTAGGGTTCAGGTGGTCCTGAATTCAGGACTTCAGGACGTCATCCTGCCCGATCTGAACTACGATTTTTCGAACCAACATTCTTAGCAACGCCCCAAGTTCCTTTAGCATCTTCGTTTAATCCTCACCTTTCGTCATAAACACGTTATTGACCTTGTAAATATCAGTCAAAATCTGGCTAAAAAAGCAAGTACCCCAAGTTTATCTGGTGTTTGTACATACCATCTAACAGCTCTGCCGCATAGCATGCTTCTGTGCACCTCACCATGTTGAAATGTCTCTTCCTATTCGTTTACTGCTTTAGAAATATTTCAAAACATAGCCACCACGTTCTGCACGCGTGAATGATAATAAGTTAAGTGGTTCGTAACCATCATTACCCAGAGCGTCGATATTTATGCACGTGATTTGCTGGGGCAGGAGACCTTGTGACCTAATTGGACAATTCAATTTTTAGAGCTTCAAGTTTTTTGGCAGTGATATCGCAGTAGCAGCCGACAAGGCTAGATGTAGAAAGTGCCACATGCAGTGGCCCATGCAGTGGCACATGCAGTGCAGTGGGACTTTCAGTGGCACATGCATCGGGACTTTCAGCTTTCAAATTTTGATGAACGCCATTACTGATCCGTGTTATCACGCTGGCGTTGTCCATATGCCTCTTATCCTTTCCAGTTTAATGCAGTACTCATTGAGAGCGTATTTCAGAGGTGCCACAATTCCACCTTTCGTACACATTTTCAAGCTGTACATGCTAAGAAATGCGGACACAATCGTTGACTTGATGACAAAGTGGTGGATGATTTGAACGGAAAGGATTTCTGTGACTCTGATGTCAGTGGGTTCCGCAATGATCGAGCTGTCGTGGCTGCACCCAGTGTAGTATGTCAGATCAGCCTTGAAATAGGATGTTGAACGTAATGACCATAGAAACGCGATTCATGTGGTACAATTCATAAGCCCTTGCAGCTTCGCTCTCATGAATTGACTCCTCATGAGTTGGCGTAGAGTTCGCACTAGGCCAGTGGGGAAAACCCAGTTTCTCCCCTCCTAAAAAAACAATATTCTTTGTTACTAGCTTGGTTGCCGCAAGGGATCAGCAGACACAACTGAATAGCATTCGGCGATAAATGAAGCCGTTCCTCGACTTGCCCTATTGTAGTCAAACACACTTTCTTTTGGATTGAAGAACTAGCAACAACTCACGATACCCCTTGCTCATCACACGAGGTTTCTAGTTCTAATAATCTGTCTAGTGATGATATACTTGTATCGCCATACTTATTGATTATTTCTTCTTTTATACTGTACCCACAACGACAATTGTCCGACACACAACACCGTTTTATTTACAATGCCACTTTGATTTATTTACACTTTTACATCATTGTATTCTTACTCCAGCTTTCCCTTTTGTATGCCTCTTTCACTACATTTATTTTCTCGTACTAGGCTGTATTAAAATATAGTATTAGGCTTCCCCTATTCATTTTGTTAACTCCCGAAATCTTATTTCCATGTAACTGAATGTTTTTACTTGTGCAATATTTCCCGAGCGGCGATGTACAATCAACAAGTTAAATGATGACAAGTGGGGCAATGCAGACGGACGAATAAAATAACGCACGAGTGGACAGACGCATGGACTGATGCTTGGAGGACGGATGCATAGACGGACGGACAAATTGGCGCAAAGAAGCACGAATCCACGACAGGCATTTTGCCCAACTCATCATCAATCACGGCGCGGATATGCTGTTACACCGTTTTTATTGACATGCAATGCAATGCAACTGGCTTCTACAACTACGACGACACGGGATATACGACCCATTGCAGAAGGGGCGTCGCCCCTAAAATGAGAAAGGCGTGGTCGTAGCTTACCTACTTGTGTATCATTTTTCATGTTTATAACAGCCGAATCCTCAAATGTCGAATTGTTGTAAAGTGTATACGTTATGGTAAAGACTGTTCCTGAAATGCAAACGCATGATCAGAGAAGCTCTCACATAGAATGCCTGAACGTTAGGCCGCCGCCACTCAGGATGTGGTTTGAAGGGTGAAAAAAGAGTCACTGTTTTTGTGCGGGTTTTATTTAGTGTACAAACTAAGAGCAGGGACGCACTAGGGACCGCATATTGCTTTCAGGTTGAACTACCAATGGCGAAGCGTAAGGGCTCTTCATTTTTTTGCAGCTAAACCTGTTATGGTATCAGAAGGGTGTCCCAGATGTCCGCAGATGGTGCCGCCTGTGTTCTTGAGTGCTATAGCACGATACAAAAAAAAATAATAAGGAAAAATAAATAACGAAAACTAGCTTAGACGCAACGGGGTCGAATCTAGGTCAGCCCCAATTCAGTCCGGCACTCTCCCAGTGAGTCCCACCAGTGCCTTTTTTCTGTACTACAATGTACAGATTACAAATGCGGCTTATGTATATACATATCACCCAAAAAAACTTGAGCAGATGCCACGTACCTGAGAATCGACGTTAAGCGAAGCATGCGGAGGGTAGGAGACCGTCTTGCATTTTTTATGGAGCGACACGTCATGAAATGACGCTAAGTATATGTACAAATGTTGCACGCAGAGACATAAGCTGAAGAGTTAAAGATGTTTATATAACCAGCTGTTTGCACTTGCGCTACTATGACAACTGGAATTGTGATTTAGCAACACCAGAAGCTGATATGAAGCGCTGATGCTCGTGAAGATGCTGGCGCTTGACATTGCTACATAAATCAATTTCAGCGCATGGCAACTAACCACAATTGGCGTTAACCCGACATCACGGCTGTATCAAAGAAGTACATATGAAATGTTTATAAAATGAGGTAGACAGCACTGCAACCACTATTGACATTTCACGAAGATTAGCGTCTATAGAAAAATTAGTTCCGAGGTAAAATGCTTCGTTGCCACGCAAAATGCTTGGGTTTTATTCAAGCTGTGACCCCGACATTTATTTTTTGCATTTGTCGGGTCGACTCTACAAATGTCGGGTATTTCTTAAAGCTCACGCGTTGAAAGTGGTTGATGATTTATATGTGGAGTTTAACGTTCCAAAACTACCCAATGATTATGAGAGACGCCGTAGTGAAGGGTTCAGGAAATTTCTACCACATGGGGTTCTTTAACGTGCACCCAAATCTGAGCACACGGGCCTGCAACATTTCCGCCTTCATCACACGCGTGAAAATCGCCCATGTGTGTTGGGGGCAATAGGGACACGCTGCGGCCAGACCATAGGGAGGACTGACTTTGTAGGGGAGCACACAAGTTCGATGCTTGCCATCACAATTTATTTTGCAAAACACTCTCATTCCGCCATTATTTACCCTCCGAGTTCTCGGTCTGTACTTACAGGACACGAAAAAATACAGCGTTACATTAAAAACACTAAGACAGTCCACTTACTCAGTCATCCAGGTTCTAAGAAGGGCCTCCCATTCACGAGCAGGCTTGGACCAAGCCTACAACCTCAAAGTGCTACATGTCTTTGTGCTTTGTCGAATTCTCTATCCCTCCACTTACGTGACGCTATCCTGCACATACCAAAATAAACTAAATGTTATAATCCGCGTGGCCACCAAAACAGTGCCTGATCTCCCAAAGAACACCAGCACGGAGAGGCTACTAAAACTGAGAATGCACAACACAGTGCAGAAACTGATAGATGCACACAGATAATCACTGTATGAAGATACAGGATCAGAAACAGGGCGGCATTTACTAGATTCACTTATAATCTGTATACCCGCACATACTACAGAATTAGTTTCGCTACCTCGCGATATATGTGCCGCACTTGTTGTCAAACCTCTCCCCAGGAAAGTCCACCCAGAATATCACCGATATCACCGCATAGCACGTGCAGGAACTCTCCATAAGGCCTACGGCTCTTTAAAGGGTGTGCGCTAGGTATACATGCAGCGTGTGGCCCAGACCATTCGGTAGCTCTAGCTATCATCCTGCAGCCCCCCCCCCACTCATCTAATTATTCAACCCGCCCTATACCACGGAGGAAGCAGAGGAGGCTGCTATTGCATGAGCAATAGCAAAAACCCACGCCACTTACATACTTAGTGATTCAGAGCAGCAATTCTTTACTTTCCAGAGGCCACGTACAATCTTCCCGCGTGGCAAACATTGAGGGTGTGTACCGTAAATTCCGATAGGCTCATATAACTCATGTTGGTGCCGGCTGACACTGGCCTTCCCGGATATGAGGTTGCCAATACCATAGCCCGAGGACTCATTATCCCTGCAAACGGCGAGCCCACCGGGATTTCTCGAGAGAGCGGGTACACAAGTTTTCTGATCCCAACCAACAAGCACGCCTAGCCCGTCGTCTATACTCCCCTCCCAACCCCCGTTATTCTCACTCGCAACAAATTGTCTGGAGGCGACTTCAGACGAGAAGTCTTCCCACTCCTCACGTCCTATCCCACTTCTGCCCAGTTTCTCCGGTGTGCACTGTCTGTGGAGAATCAACTGCCACCCTAGACCACATTCTCTTTGCTGCCCTGCCAATCCTCCTCCGCAGGGAAAGCCCGCCATTAGCACATGGAAGGAATGGGAAGCCCTTCTTCCGTCGCAGGACCTGAACGCACAGCTTCGCTGTGCGAACCGGACTGCAAATGCCCTAGCCTTGCATAATCTGGACACGTTCGCGCAGTGTGATGGCCTTGCAGTGGCCCAAGGTACGTAAAGGGCCCAAACACACTTGCCAAATAAAGTTTTTTCTCTTCCGCCTCCCATGTGTGTTCTCGTCTTTCCTGGGTAGATAATAAATGTCTATCACCTGTGGCACATACCCAGATACGAGCGGCACAAACCCGCCCATGGGTAGTGCCACTCTCTGGCGCAAAGTGTTTGAAGACGTACGCGACGGGATTATGACATTATTCAAGTCTTGACCAGCGTGTCATATTCGTCAGACCCATCTTGCCCTCCTATGCTAATTTTGGTTCACACCCACCAAACAAGGTGATAGATACATAGATAAATAGATAGATAGACAGATAGATAGATAGATAGGCTTAAAATCACCAAAGTTCGCTAAGAAATACTTCGAATTTATTACGTGAGGCCAATTCGCTGAATGCAAAGTAGGCATTACAAAACAAATGCCATACAAAAGAATTTTTAAAAGCGCATATGAGGATTTGACTTGATGAACTTTGTGTACCTGTCGGGCTAAAGCTGCCGTTGTTCGCAAAAGTTTTTGAGCTGCACAGTCACTTGTAATGTGAGATCTCGAAGAGACCTTTGATTTCACATGACTCTCTGAACTGCCAGTTTTCTATATTATATACATGCCTATTAACAGGAGCATATCAGCTCACGTACCATTGAATTTTTGTGGTATAATAAAAAATTGTGCTTTAAAATAATAAATTCACAGATAGTTTTTTTAATTCTTCTGCCGGACATTTCAAAAAGGGTGGCATCCTTGCAAATAAAAAAAACAATGTTATTTTGTTTCTAGAACTTTAAGGAGGTGACAAATAATTAAGAAAATAAAGATATTTCTAGTTTTCACCTGTGCTTGTTTCTATAAGCACTTTTCTGGAAAATGCGTTGCGTATTGGTCAAAGCAATATTATCATAAAATGTAATAGCAGGTCATAACTGAAAAATTCTAAATATATTAGGCAATACATCATTGCCAGCGGTACTATCAATACATCAAAGTATAAATATTTTTTGAAGGAGAGAACAAATAAAAATTTATTGAATAATTATGTTGTGAAATAACGCAATGATTCGTATACTTTAGTTATAAATCCTTACCTATAGGAAGGTGCTAAAAACCTAGTAGACACCATTAAGTTTAGTATAACATGCACAGAACCTAATTACATGAGTGTTTAAAGAAGTGGGTGAGCACAGTATGAAAAAAAACGTAACACTTTTTGTTTAATAATGAGGTGTACCAACACCACCCGTCTTCGCAAACTGGCCTGGAAACATTGGCTTGCCTTTTTGGTTTATAGGTTTTCGACTAAATAAAGGTAGCAAATATGCAATGAAGGTTCTTTATGTAAGCCCTTCAACAACATTTTATTTGCAGTATGTGGAATAGTTTTCTTGCCAGAAACAGGTTGCATGCTTAGCTCTGCCAATGATTGAGAGGTTATGTGGAATAAACTTCTGGCCATAGCACTTTACGTTGGCTACACGTTCATTCAAATACCTATGTCCATGTACTGAAACGCCTAGGTACTTGGGTGGGGCAGAATACTCTTCAATACTCTGGAATTAGGTTGGTTTTAAAGTTTTAGCATAGTTCATAAGCACCCCCTGCAACCACGGCCTTCATTAACTGAGCCAATCGTTAAAGTTCCATCCGACCTCTTCTCCCGGGATGTAACTTTACTATACCGCCTGTGGTTAGGAGTTTTCACAAAGAGTGCTATCTTCGCATACGAATTGCAGATACTTGAAAATGAGACTCGTGCGATAGTGACGTGATCACTTACTGTGTTCCTTCGATCATTTTGTGAGTGAACGTTACGTGCTACGCAAAACGTTAAACGAACTAGAAGATAGACATTTTTTCGAAGAGAAGATCCTCAGTTCATGGCTCTACGAGTCACAGGCCTGCTAAGCGACGCGGGCATTGGTAGATTTTTTAAAGTCTACCGGACTAAGTGACCACTTATAGGCCCTAGAATGGACCGAGACACTTGTACCCACGTTGTGCTTCTGACTTATTGTCTTTTTTTCTATTTGATTATCCTCCCGTCTTTCCCAGTACAAGGCAACCAATCGAACGTGCGTCTGATTGACCTCCCTGCCTTTTATTTCATGTTCCTCCTCCTCCTCCTCATCAATCATCACCCCTGAAATTTCTCGCGCATTCCTAATTGTTAACCCCACAGTTTATATACTAGAATGATCTGTACAAAGAACGCTAGGTCCTCCGCATATGCCAACACGTTTACTTTATTCTCATAAACACTGAAACCGTGGACGTCACAAGATCGAATTACGCTTTAAAACACAGTACTTCTGAATAAAGAGCGGAAAGCATAGGCGACAACAGACAACTTTCTTTCACAGACAAGTCCAGAAACACGGGCTTACACAGTTGGTCACTGTTAAATAAATGGGCCGAAGAATCATTGTAGCGAATTTTTACACTTTCATATATAGTGAAGCCATGTCAGCGCTAGATTTGCCGGAGCATAAAAATGGTATACGAAACTTCTACCAAGAACGAATTGCGTCAACATACGCTACCTAACGTGGTAGAAGAGGAAAACAACCAAGCATCACAGAAAGCGAATTGTGTTGCCAGGCGTCCCACAATAATAATTACAGCATAAGTGAATCGTTTAGTGCTTCCAGCTCATTACAAAGGGCTCAACTATAATTCTTCATCACTATCAGCCTCTGAATCAACTCATGGAGTAGTAGGTACCTTGCAATCGTATTGTATTAGTAGCTCCAAAAGAGTTCGCAACGGATTTTTTAAAAATGACGCTCTTCCAATTTTCGCTGTGAATGTGCCGCGCCTTCCACGCTGGCGTGAGGTTTTGCTTATTTTGTATGATAGTGGTTAGGGACACGGAAGTGCCGGTGCTGGACAACTACCAGGCCGCAGTGCACTGTGCAGTCCGTCGGCGTGCACTTTTGAACCATGTATGAAAGGATGCGCATTTTTGCAGATACGTGTGAAGCATCTGCACTACATTACAACACCTTGGCAAGCAAGAAAATCGTGCTCCCAAGGAAATCCTGTGGACCACAATCGTCTGCTGGGTTATCAAACTCGCAGATTTTTGTCACCAGAAGGTTAAATGTCCCACCTATATATAAAGCCTGCGGAAACGTATGTTCTGGCATCCGGCAGCAGTACACTTTAGAGCACCGTGTACTAAAAGTTACGCCTTTTCTCAGACTCTTATGGAAGCATCGCCTCCCTGTAACGTCTCGGCAAGTAGAAAAACCGCACACTGAATGGCCCAGTGAAAATAAGCATGCCAAGGGTTACCCTTCAGAGGGGGTGATGGTTGTCGTATCGCCCACCCCTCTTTCTATGTTATGAATGTATGAGGCTGACATTGCACCCCCCCCTCGCCTACTCTTTATATGTCAATGCACGTGGCTGGCTGTGCGCGCCCCATCTCACCTCCAGCATTTTCCTCCCATGCGAACAACTATGTCGCTGGACCACTATCGCTCGTCACCACAAGGCAAGGCTTTGTACCACCGAGTACAAAGCCTACGGATACATCGCCTCTTCTACAGTCCGGCAGCCGTGCACTTAGTAACCACATACTAAAGATACGCTTTTTCCAAGTGAGACAAAAGTTCTCCTTGGAAACACTGTGGTTGCTACTTCCCTTACATTTCAATGGGATTTAGTCCCCCAAGAGACGTACACTTGTGAGATACAGAGGACAGACAGGTGCTTTGCCCCTTTTTAGTCTTGCACATGTAAACATCTTTTGTAGTAATAAAATCACCACGTCATGTAATCACCACTCGCTCATTATCGAGTTCTTGCATTTGACAACTGCTGTCGGATATTGTCTTCTATGTTTTGTCACTGATTGTAGCTGATTGCATTGCATGCATCTTGTTTGCGCCATGTAATGGCAAAATAAGAATGTGACGCCTACTAATAACATCGACTACCGGCGTCAAGAATGAGAAAACTCCCAAGCAATTTCCCGAGGGTGACCATGGCTAAGTGCGAATGCACGGGTTAATGCTATGAGGAGGAGTTAAGTTAAAATCCGTTGGCATTCGCCAGTGAGTTAACGTAAACTCCCCCGTGGGATCACATTGCGGGTGGGGGGGGGGGGCTAAACTCGTTTTATCCGCTATCGTTCGGCGTCTCGCCGCCGGCCTTCATCACCTGAGGCGAGGCGCCGTTTACGTCTCCCATCGGCCTCCCGCGCGCGGAGTTCGGGATCCGCGGCCCGCTTCGCCCTGTTGCGCTCGGCATCACGGGCCCTTCGCCACGCTGCATTGTCTTCAACCGGCGCGACATGTTCACATCTTCAACGACGCGTGCAATGCTCGCATTAAATTGCGTTGTACTCGTTGTTGGAGGTATCGCAGTCGAGGTTGGTGCCTGCGATGGATACATACCTATGACGACTTGCCGATCTCGAACAAGTCATCATAGCAAGTTATCCAGCAAACCAAGAGCGAGAAGTGAGAGCAAGCGGCAGCCGGCGGACGTTTATATACGGACTGACGCTCAATCGCCGCGCACGCGCACAGAAGGACAACGGACAGAAACATGGTTAAAAAGAGGGGAGGAGTGGTGGAGAGACACGGGCGAAGGCGCAGTACCTGCGAGAGAGAACTGTCAGGCGAGGGGAAAAGCGCGCACCGAGAGTAAGTGCTGACTTAACGGAGAGAGAGACACGCCAGCTGCATGGCGCCGTGACGTCACGGCGCAAAGAGGGTTGGGAGGGGGCGGGGCGGTGCTGGCAGCCACGAAGCGGAGGGCGGAGCGTGCGCAATGACGTGGTGTATGACGTCGCTGCGCCGTTGCTACAGCATGGCCGGACTCGACTCCTTCTCCGGCGCTCCTCTGGCGGAAGGAGCGTCGAGTCCAGCCGTAGCTACAGACGCTCCATTCTGCTCCTCGCGCCGTTGCTAGGAAAGAGGAGGAGGCGGACGGCGGATTCAGGGTTGCTAATAAAGTGCATTCGCACTTAAAAAAACCTCCAAGGTATTATGAAAAGTTTGAACGAAATCAAGGACCTCAGCGACTGTCTCAGCGAAATATTGAAATGAAACGAGGCGCTAAAAGTTGAAAATGCCCAAAATGCAGGGCCGAGGAGGTGGAACAGTACCAGCGCTTGAATAACTTGAAAAGCAATGTCATTTATTTGAGTATAAAGTCAATTATTCCTTTTCGAAGAATTGGAACCACTGTACATGAAGCTATTTCGGTGGATGAGTTGGAACTTGACATACATCGAGTGTCCAATGTGTGGCATGATGTAGGAAATATAGCTATTTGCTTTGTACGACGAAGGCAACAAAATCCTAAACACAGCAAAGAAAATGAAGATTGAAAGTGTGGCACTGGGCAGTCGAGTGCCTTCCCCAGTGTATGTTAATGAACATTTGACAAGGAATGGCAAAGAAATGCATACGCCTCCGATGCAACGCAAGAAGGAAATTGAACAAAAAGTTTGTCTGGACTGCAGGTGCGAACATATTCACCTGCTGAAATGAATCTTTGGTAGCGATCAGAATAACCACTATTAGTTTGATTGATATGTGGGGTTTTAACGTCCCAAACCACTATATGATTATGAGAGACGCCGTAGTGGAGGGCTCCGGAAATTTAGACCACCTGGGGTTCTTTAACGTGCGCCCAAATCTGAGCACACGGGCCTACAACATTTCCGCCTCAAAACCACTATTAGTAATATAAGCAATGGCCCCAGAAGCGAATCAATTAAGTGATGGTAGAAGTTTAGTTTATTGCATTGTTGAAATGTTACCAAAATTGTGCTAACTTGAGTTTGACTCTTTAAATTCACTTCTACGCGATGAGCATAAACGACGAAAATTGCTTCCTCTAAACGTACGCGTCCTACAAAATAAATAGGAACGGCTGGTTAACTCTTTCTCTTGGCTTTTTTTTTTCGCCTTTGATGCACAGGGGAGTAAAAGTTCTCAGACCACTACATCATGTATTTCTATAGTAACGTGGCCTGGGTAGTTCTGACCAGGACTGTACTTATGTTCTCAGAAGCTTGGCTAATGACTGGCGAAAACAGACAGAAAGACAAAGAACTTTAGAGGGGTTCTGCGAGACTAGCCGGGAAGGACCCACGGTGCAACCCCATTTTTGGGACATTTTTTGGCAGTTGCCTAGCCAGGGTGTGGCACACCGAACAGGTGTCCCCCACCCCACTAATTTTTGTTCACCAAGGCATAGAGAGTGAAAAAGGGCCATCTAAAGGGGGTGGTCCTCCCGAAATCGAGGTGGTGCCTCCCCCTCTGGTGCCCTCCCTCGAGAAAAATTTCTAGCTATGCCCCTGTTTGTCGACAACCTCCAATCAATCGCGCCTTCTCCTGCGGCGGAGCCGGCGTGTACACCGGTGTTAAAAGCAGGAATGTAGCCAGAAATTTTTTGGGGGGGTGGAAGGGGGTGCGTAGTGTTGGTTTACACAGGCCTGAGGAGGGGGGGGGGCACAAGCATTACCTTTTTCTGTGACGTCACTATCAGCGATCCTCTGAACAGATGGTGCACATGTATATCAAGTCATGAGATTCACCCTCTACCCATGCGTATGTCTGTGACGAAAATATGTAAAAATACTGTAAGAATGATTGATTGATATGCGGAGTGTAACTTCCCAAAAGCACCATATGATATGATTATGAGAGACGCCGTAGTAGAAGGATCAAGAAATTGAGACCGCTTGAGTTTTTTTAACGTGCACCCCTATCTGAGCAGACGAGCCTGTACAGCATTTTCGCCTCTAACGAAATTAAAGCCTCTGCAGCCGGGATTCAATCCCGAGACCTGCGAGTTAGCAGCCGAGTACCTTAGACAGTAGACCATGGCGGCGGGGCAGTACTGTGAAAAGTACTCTAAATACAGTAAACGACAGCTACAGTGTACCGTTTCGAGCAACGGCCCCTCACTGCACCACTGAAAGGATTAGTCTTCGAAAACGAGTTATTGCGATTTTTCGCCCGATCGAAGAAGATGTCGTTAATCGTTAATCTTTGTTAAGCTTAGATAGGGTAGTCCTCATCGGGGCGAAGTGAGTTTGACAGGTCAGGGAGGGTTCCGCTTACAAGGAGGACAACGAGGATCGAAAGGTATGCACAGAATGGTTTTTATATTTATAATTACATCTTGGTTTTAGTTACGTTGCAGGGCGAATTCTTTACTGTCAATGTCTGTGACTTAATGTCTTGGGAATAATTTTTATACTAATCTCTATGTGTCAAGCCGCCATGACGCAGTGATAGCTTTTAGTCAACATTTCTTTTAACTTTACTGCGTGCATTCAAGCATGCTTGCGATGCGCAATAAGTAATTTTTGTAAAATATGCTGCATGTCACCAACACCAATTTTCACACGTTATTTTTCGAATAGAATTTCAGTTGCACTGTGAAAGTTGATAGCAATGAATGACTCTAATCGTAGAGGTTTTATCGTGCAGATTACAAGGCCAAGATAATCATTGATGAGAAATGTTCCCTTGGTCTCCCTCAAAAGTGCACGTGAGACCAGACCATACCTAAACTTATAAACCTTGGTAGTTGCGCATATGCACTAAAACACCTAATTATGCGTAAAAACGCGCTATGTTATCAATTTTTGTTTTTGTAGCTATCTTCACTCGGCTCCCTGAAACAATAGCGTTGCGGCAAGGTGTCTTCTGTTGTTTGCAAGCGTGCAGCCGACTTTTCTCTTTACCTGAAAAAAATTAGGAACTGTACAGAATATTTCAGCACATAGCACACGTGTATTTGTGTTTCCAGCACTAGCACCAGAGTGAACAGGAGCAGGCTCGAACCACACGACATCTTCAATGATCGGTTCACCAGTGATGAAGGAATGAATTCCAGAGTTGTTCAGAGCATAGTGCACCATAATATATTTCTCAGAACGCGTGAACTCAGACAAGAACTGCCAGCTCATGTAACACGAGTTTACTTACACTCTACTTTGCACCGTTCATGTCTGTTAATTGTCAATTTCGGGCATTCTGATGCGAGTCGCTACGATTTCACTGCTGCCATCACCTCCTTCGCGTTTATTCCCGTTTGTAATATTTCATCACAATGCGACAGAAACTACCAGTTTCCGTATGGGTGCGCGACGGGTGAGCGCGACGTTGCTGGCACCTGAAGGGAAGCGGAGGAAATGTATACCAGCTAATGTTTCCGCCAGGCGAAGAACAAGTGCTAGTAATTAAAGCGGAACTTTACCAGCCGACATGTATCGTCGCTAAAGTTCTCGTTTCTCACATTCAGGGTCACTGCCCCGACATTGCTGAGCTCGTTGCTTTCTAGCAATGCGAAGTCGTTGCATTGCTTCCTTGAAATACGCTGCCTACACGTATCGATTGGTGATTCGATTCCTGGGTCGATCAGCACCCTTCTATGAGACTCGATGGTCACGCCGAAACGCTGGTAATACAGTATAACGCTTGATAATTATTTCCCGAAAAGCAACGCTGCTCCCAGTGCACACTTGACAACAGAAAAAATGAGAATTCCACTCATCACAAGCAGACAGCTTCATCGAAGTAACGTGCCAGTGACTGGCGTGAAAAAGCATTTTAGGCTTTCAGTATTTCTGGCCTTTTCTAGAGCATTTAGTGACCACTTCAATGAGCATTTTAAAAGGCAGCAAAATACTTTGAACACGATTTCTTCACTTCTCCAACAGAACATTCACGAATAAATGCCACTCTTCTTGCCGCCGAGAAGTTTACTGACGTGTATATTCGAACAATATCTCAACTTCAGCATTGCAATGGGAGTTAGCGGTATAGGCTGAGAAATGGAAGCGAGAGAAGCAAAAAACGCGGAACATGTCTGCGATGCGAGTGGTTCTACAGTTGCCCATAAGTACTTTTCGAAACGTGCACCCTCTTCTAAAGATTCGGCAACTTTGCCTGTTAGCACAGCTGAAGCAGAACGCTTTTTTTCATCGCCGAGACACCTTAAGTTGTATCTGAAAGCTATAACAACACATGGCATCGCTCTCTCAACATCAACCGTGAAATACAAGTACGTTCGAAAGACATTCTGTCTGTTCTTTAATGGGAACGTAGTCAACCTCAGCTGAATGTGTATGAAATATAAACCATTGGCCCTAGTTCAATCAAGGATGAAAGTTAACAGAGGTTATTCTTGGATTGAGATGTTCAGAACAATGGTAAAAACATAGTTGTTAATGATCAATTGATGAGGTTTAACATGTGATGGGCGACTTCAATGCAAAGGTAGGGAAGAAGCAGACTAGATACCAGGCAGTGGGAGATTATGGCATCGATACGAAAAATGCCAGAGGAGATGCTATTAGTAGAATTCGCAATGCGCAATATTTTATGGATTTTCAATACCTTCTACCAAAAATGGAGAAACCTTAGGTGGACAAGGAGCAGCCCTAATGGCGAAAGTAATAACAAAATAGACTTCATAATGATTGCACACCCAGGCATTGTGCTGAATGTGGAAGTGCTTGGCAAGGTATGATTCAGTGACCATATAATGGTACGGTCTCGGATTCGCCTAGACTTGAAGAAGGAACGACAGAAACTGATGCGCAATTAAGAAGCCAATAAATAAGCTAGTATTAAGAGGGAAAGTACAGGAATTCATAGTCTCGCTTCAGAACAGGTACTCGACTCTTATTGAGGAAACCAGCCTTAGCGTTGGCGCAATAAAAGATATTCTGACGAGTATCATTATGGAGTGCGCAGTGGAAGTTGGAGGTACAGTACTTAGACAGGAGACTGGCAAGCTATTCCAGAAAACAAAAAAAATCATTAAGAACTGCCAAAGCTTGAAAGCGTCAAGTGCAACAGACAAAATAGAGTTGGTAGAGAGAGGGAAACAACTTTATATATGGCATAGCAAGGTCGGTAAAATTAATTTGCCGGCGATTCGAAACGTGGCGGCCAAAAGCTTGCCCCGACCATTTCGGCCCAGTTAACCACTTCTGCCTGAAGACGGCAGTCAGCTGACGACAGGAGCGACTCCGGCGCATTGAGGGAAGAAGCTGGCAGTATTGTTCTTGGTGGCGGGGTTGCCCTCGCATTCCCACAGAATATGATTTTGGTAGCTTTCACGCAGCTGCAAAGTCGGCAGTTTGGTGTAATCTCTTCTGGATAACTTTTAGACAGCCGATGAAGGTTGGGCAAAGAATCTGTTTGGATTTGCCTCCAGATCGTGGCCTGTTCCCTTAAAATATCTGCCTGCAGGGCCGCGTATGTCTTGTGGTTCTCTCGGTAATACGCTGTAATTTCGTTATGCGGGGTGATCCCTTCCTGCGAGAAGTCCAGGGTGGAGGGGTCCACGTCCCGGTTGATTAAACCTCGGGCTACGAGGTGGGCCGTCTCGTTCTCTGGATTCCTCGCGTGAGCGGGCATCAATATAAGTTGTATTTTATTGTCTTGTTTCTTATTTTCGATAATGTTGGCCGTGATTGGCCCAACACAGTCCATCGTAAAATTCATGAGCGCTCTTTTCAAATCACGCAGGATTGAATTGATAGCCGGAACCGAGGTAGCCAGCGCGATGGCGGCTTCTTCTGCTTCTAATGCTGACGCTGTTTTTACGGTGTCTGCAGTAATAAGTTCCCCATTGCCGGTCACCGCGCATAAGGTGTAACGGTCTCTCGCTTGTCGAACGGCGTCAAGATACAGAACATTTGGGCAATCCCGAAATTGTTTTGCGAGGTTTTCTGCTTTTGCCTTTCATCTCTCGTCATGTATTTCTGCCAGCAAATTTTAGATGCGGAAGCATCTTATACTCGCGCCTTGTAGTGCGCCGTCCGCACCGCTCCTCGAACATTCGACAGCTGACGCGCGCGCATGCGCCGTCGCGCCGTCGCCCATCATCTGTGCCGCGCGCGCTTCTCCTTCGAGAACATACGACAGCTGACAGCGCATGCGCCGTCGCCATCTGTGCCGCGCACGCGCTTCTCCTTCGAGAACATTCGACAGCTGACAGCGCATGCGCCGTCGCGCTGTATATATACTCAAGGTCGGCGCTCGCTCGCTCAGTTGCCGCTCGTCCGTTGGTTTGTACGGCACGTCGACGTCCGAAGTCGCCGTGAAATGAATGCCAACGAATCCACAAACAGAATGATCGACGTCCCTTCGACAAGCACCGGCCAAACTGTTGGCGGAACCGCTTCCGCATCCTCCTCAGTGTTCCCCCGAGGGAAGCTGCGGGCAATTTTTTTTGGCAGGCGTTTATTTATAATGTCTGCACGACTTGGAGCTGGCAGGAAAACCTTGTTGTTGAGCGTGCAACTGGTGCGTCGCACACGCAAACCTTTATCATTATTTTAAATGCGATGCATTTCTTCGCGAACTTCGGTGACTTTGAGCATATCTATCTATCTATCTATCTATCTATCTATTTATCTATCTATCTATCTATCTATCTATTTATTTATTTATTCAATTATTTACATTACCGTCAGGGTCCATAAAGGCGTTACAGAGGGGGTGGGTAATAAAACAAAAATGCGGCAATAACAGAGCACAATAATACAACCAATTAATTAGAATACATGTTCAAACAATATTCAGTTATTAGAGGCTTAAGATATTATCGGTTAGTGCAGTCTTGAAGGATGACACGTCCTCAATGGAGGCGATGGAGGGAGGAAGGTGGTTCCACTGGCACTGGTCTTTGGCAGGAAGGAGTCTGAAAAAACGTTAGTACGGCAGAAAAGAATAAAAACTTTATAATGATGATCAAGACGTGACGATATGTATGAAGGTTGCGAGATGAGTTCCTGTTAGGTGAAATATTTTGGTAAAGGATTTTGTGAAAAAGGCGTAGACGAGAAATTTTTCTGCGAATTTGCAAATCAATTAGTCCAAGGTTTGATTTCAATAAAGAACGCTAGATGTGCGGTAATAGTTTGAATTAATGAAACGTGCTGACCAATTTTGAACCGACTCAATGATTGCTGATAATGTTTTTTGACCGGGGTCCCACACAGATGACGCTTACTCAGCTTAGGTCTAATTAGCGTTTTGTACAGCATTAATTTTAAATGGGAGGGGGGCTTAGAAACATTTCTGCGTAGGTAACCGAGGGATCTGTTGGAATTTTTAGTGATGTATTCGATGTGCGCTTGCCAAGAAAGATTATTGCTTAGCTTAATTCCGATATAGTTATATGAGGTTACGTAATCAAGATTAATGCTATTGATAGTATAGCCGAAGAAGTAAATGAGCCAGAGTTACGCGAAAAAGACATGATTTTGCATTTATTGGGATTTAGGAATATTAGCCATTGTGAGCACCACTTAGATATGTTATCTAGGTCTGACTGAAGAATAACGTTCTTATGCTGATTAGTTATTTCACAATATAGAACACAATCGTCGACAAAAAGTGTTAAAGAGCTATTAGTAACAGTAGGTAAGTCATTATTATAAATTAAAAATAGCAATGGGGCCCAAGACAGAGCCTTGAGGAACACCTGACTTTACGTGACAGCGCGGAGATGCAGCATCATTAGCGGTTGCAAATTGAGTATGGTTAGTTAGAAAGCATTCTATCCAACTGAAGATGTTAGGATCAATATTAAGAGTACTGAGTTTAGAAAGTAGTAAGCGATGAGACACCTTGTCAAAAGCTTTAGCAAAATCTAAGAAAATACAATCAATAACTTGGCCTTTGTCTTAAGAGGAAGAAATGCTATGTATAAACAATATTAGTTGTGTTTCGCAGGAGTAGTTCTTGCAAAACCCATGCTGAAATGAAGTGAAAAAAGAGTTTGACTCAAGAAATGAAACGAGATTAGAAAATATGATATGTTCAAGGATCTTGCAAGGTACGCTGGTAAGTGAATTGGGTCTCTAATTGAGAGGAGAATGCGGGTTACCTGATTTCAACAGCGGTACCACCTTACCCACCTTCCAAACTGCGGGCCAAGTCGAGCACTCAATAGACTGGGTGAAAAGGTACATATAAAATACAGAGCAGTACACAGCAGTCTT
>WOVY01007718.1:0-34625 GCA_013436015.1 Rhipicephalus annulatus | reverse complement strand
CCTATGTCACAATGCCCTAAGTATTTTTCACGTTTCATGAGTACACTCGCTAATTCCCAGGAAAATTGCACTGTCTTTAGTTGGGAAACACAGCCCTCCGATTATCGTTGGGGCCATTGTTTTCTTGTCTCTCAGATCAGCCCTAATTTCATTGATTTTTCTATATCACTTGCATTTCTTTAAATTCAAAGAAATCACACAAATGTTAAGTTACATCTCACGTTACTTACCCAAAGTGTTGTAATTCACCATGTAGCGACTATGCCTCGTCGAGTAATCAACGTGAAATCTCTGAAAATAGGGATGTACAATGTGGCTGAAACAAATGTCGACCGCCGAAGAAATGCGCGTCGCTTCCTCTTAATTTCTGAAAAATCTCGGTACGTAACATTAGTATTACTTTGTGTCAAACTAGGAACCCATGGAATGCATGCAGCCTGCACACCTGTCATAGTGGCCCATGGCCTCACACGGACAAAAAAAACTGTGGATCTGCTCCATAATACTCGTATTACTTTCTCGCCTAAATGAAAAAAATAGCGTCTTTGTTTGTGCAAGTTACAGAGGCCAGGCTGACCTCAAGCCTTTTTTGTGAGGAATGTCATGTGGGACCTGTAAGTGAACCTCACAGCGCAACAAAAATTATATTTCGGGAACAGTCATACAGTATTCAGTTATGGTGAAAGCAGTATTGATATTTTCAAAAGCTTACGACACATCGACTACGAATATTGCTCGAATAGATGATATGGGAAAGGCGTTGCTTAGAATTTTAAAGTTAGGTGACCTTTTGTTCGAACATTCTTGTCCCTTCTTCTCTTCTCCTTCGTTTTTAACTTCTTACTGCCGAGCTTTTGCGGGACTGAATTCAGGACGGCGGCTCATTAGCTGAGGTAACTGTGAGACCTTTCATGTACATGCTCTACAATTAATTCTTAAATATTCAGGGAGGCAAGAAACTAGTTACTACATCAATATCAAGATAAGTAATTGGGAATAAATGATTACTTCAGCGATCATAAATGCGTAACAATTCATAAAGCAGTATTTAGCATTTAAAGCAGCACCGCGGAATTTCACCTATAACGTATCGTATATATGCCAGGTTGAGATATGCATAGGCTGGACTCAAAGCTCAATGTTTTAGCAATAGCAAAGGGTGCATTTACAGTGTTCAGCTCCGAGGAGCTCCTTCAAAATATTTCATTGGTCTGCCAAATTTGCACTGACTTTCTTCTCTTTGCACGTTTGCTGTGTTGTTAGAATTTATAAAAATTTGCTGGATTCTTGGTTGCTGCTTTGTAGTTTTTTAAAACGGGTTGTTCGATTCTGTTCACTGTAGTGAGATATATACTAGGGACACATTTTAAGTCAATGAACGCGTACAAATGTACTAACAATCAATGTAAGTAAGTTTGTATGTTTTCACACCCATTTTCAAGCTATCGGAAAATCCATACATGACAAAGTTTGCCAGTATATATAAAGACAAAAGGTTTCAACAGTAGTTTAATAAGAGGTGCTTACAAAGAAAATGCTTGACGTGTGCAATGGCCTACGTCAAGGAAACCCTCTCAAGAAGGAGAGTTCCATAAACAAAGATTGTATCCAGCATTTTTTTAGTTGGACCACTCTTGTTTATGAGGTGAATACAGCTCCCTAAGTATAATGCTTGAACAGTTCCACGATGCAACAAAGTCGTGGAGTGATAGAACATATAAATGTTACGATCCAGAACCCACGGGATTTGAACTCACAATGATGAACTTTGTAGTGCAGTACGTCTCATACACTGTGTTCCTCCAAGTACTTGTTTTCCAGCTCAGTTACACTCAACGTCTATTGATAGAAAAAACAAGCCTTCTAGAATATTTTAACGAGCACACTTACCGACTCAGCTTCTCACGGGATCTGAGGTCCGACATCGTCAAGTACATTGCATTGAAGTCGAAGCGAAGAATAATAGAAGACAATGATTCGTTTCGAAATACTGTTCCAATCTGAAAGAGGGCAATTCAGCAACGAGAAAGTGTAGGCTACGTAGAAAACCACAGTCGCGAATGCACAATAAGAAACATTGAAGCTCGAAAAACGTCGAAACCACGCTAACCATCTATTCGGCGTTACATCTCCACGTGTAACAGTAGATGCGGGTCCTCAAACGGCTAGTTTCTCGATGCTAGACATAATAATGATTAGATCTGGCTTACAAGAATGTCAAAAAAGCATAGATTATTTTTTTCATTATTAGAACGAAAATGTGAAGAATGTAATGTGGACGAGAAGATAACAAGCTGCCTGCAGGCACCGAACCTGCGACCTTCGTAGAACGTGTCCAATGCTCTGCCCCAGAACTGCAGCATCGGTCTTGCTTGCTTTGTTTTGTCGCCTGAAAGATCTCGGCTTATACCCCCAAGGAGGATTGGCCACACTGTACCTTATATAGAAAATTCACATACAACGCGTTCTAAAGAAATGAGATTAGAGAGAGAAAACGGAGAACGAGACGTAACGTACGTAAAAATGAAAAGGGCAAAAGGATTTGAAAAGCCAGAGATAAAAGACCAAAACAAGAAGGGGGGGGCAAAGAATTGTATCCATTGTTGGTACTAACAACGTACCCTTTCGGTTGCCTGAATGAGTTTATGTAGCACAGACAGAATAGCACTGTGGCCCGTACCCAACTGACTGGCTCAAAATAATAAAAGGTTGGATGTAATAAATGCTAATCCAAACATACCCACCGACCTTTCAAGCAGCGTTCACCCTCCAGTCCACTTTATGGAGCGTGTATGTGGATTCAACACCCAGGGTTCCTGGGGTGGTTAGTACCCACGACGGCGAGTGTGAAAACACCCCTTTTCTTCCTTCTGTCGTCATGAATCACATGACATGTTGAAATAGTAGTGTGATTAAACTACAATGGGCACCGTACGGTGTTTAGAGAGTTTATACTGAGCGATTACATGTTTCAATTACAACGTTACGCATGTAACCAACCTCCCAATCGATTGCTTTTGTACACGTTTAAATTTTGAACTGAGGACGCATGCAGGGGGCAGCATTTGTGCAGATATACCTTAGCTATTTGGATAATTGGTTTAGTGAAGTTTCCTTTATAAAGAAGCGACTGAAATGGAAGGAAAGTTTCATTACTTGTCCAATAACCGCAGACGCCTGTTTGTAGCCAAGGAGAAAAGATGGCGGTGTGAATCACTGCCTGTTGGCTTGATACGCACGGAGTAGTCCAGCTGAGACACATGTAGCTGTTCATATTGGGGGTTGCAAACTTGCAGCATACCGATTTAATAGCTGCGGGCCGAAATACAAAACTCAGACATGGCCGCAACCATGCGGTCCATGCAATCAGAGATTTTTGTGATTGGGTTTCTCTGGCGTCATCAGAGGTCACGTGATAACAGTACGCGTTTGCGGCCTCAGCCTGTCTCGCGAGGGTATCGTTGGGTCTGTGCAAGTCTTGCAAGGTTTCCCGACTCATGGACATAAAATGATTTAATCTTTAACTATGAAGAGGTCACTAACCGTAATTTGAGTTATTTTGCCATAGTAGTGAAGAGGCTCCTAACAGAAGACAGCCAAGTGTTGCAAAAGGGTCACCATGAATAACAAGATGGAGGCTTTACAACTTTCGTTAGCGAGGAATATTGCGATACAGAAAAGTGTAGTAATTATACAATTTAATAATTGACAGAGTGCTTCTTGGATATCAACACTGAAGGCAGAACATGTCTGCCTAAGTAATGCCTTGTCACCCCTACATTGCTGGAACAATAAGGAAGCACACAAGGGTATACATAAAATTGGTTCTAAAATAACAAAACTGTGTTACATGTAAACACAAAAGCAGGCAATATCTAAAAAAGTGACTGTTTTGTATACGCTAATATATTTTGTAATTACAAGAACGTTGACAAGCACAATGTGGCATTGACAACGTGACAGAGCGAGAGAGAGAGAAAAAGAGAAAACATTTATTGAGTTAAGCTTATGAGTGAAGGTGGGAAGGTTCCCTTATTCCAGGAACCCTCTGGCCTGGACAGACCCTCTGGCCTGACGCTGCTCGACCAGGTCCGGCTGGGAGATCGCAGCCTCAAACACTTTACTGAGGAGAGAGAGAGAGAGAGAGAATAAACAGAGAGGAAAGGCAGGGAGGTTAACCAAGCTTGGCTCGGTTGGCTACCCTACACTTGGGGTGGGAGAAAAGGAGAATAATAGAACAGAAAGAGACAAAAAAGAGGAGTAAGAAAAAGAAGCATAAATAGTCAGCTCGAGACTACACAGCACGGCCTCGCACAGTTCTTTCACAAGCAGTCGTGAAGTTTGGTGGTCTTTAAAAAGTACAAGAGGGCTTTCGTGGCTTTGCGCGTATGGGAAGCCGTCGGCCAAGGTCCGAGTATCTTCTCTTCTGTAAGCGGCCCGTAAATCCAGCTGACAGAGCTTGGCTTCCATAATACGTCGTTCGGTCAGGTATGCTGGGCAATGACATAGAATGTGCTCAAGCGTTTCCTCGCAGGCGCAGATGTTGCATGCCGAAGTGCTCGCCACTCCAGGAGACGAGAGTACGAATTCGTAAATGTCACGCCCAACCTCATGCGACACAGTAAAGTTTCAGCGCATCGTGGTAGCCCGGATGGCAAACGAAGTTGCAAGTTTGGGTCGATCGAATACAGGTGCGTGTTGGAGAAACCCTTCGTATTCCATTGTAGTAGAGATATACGGCGAGCAAGTGATTGTAGTAGCCTTGCAGCGTCCGTTCTGAAGAGTGGTATGGGCGTGCGCTGGTCTTGGTCATGAGCCGATTGAGCAGCTTCATCCGCGCGGTCATTGCCGACGATTCCACAATGACTCGACTCGGCAACCACTGAAATACAATATCGTGACCTTCCGCGAGCACTTCGTGGTAGTCGTGCCCTTATCTGATATACTGATTGTTCATGTAACCCGTGCTGCATAACAAACCGTAGTGACTGTAAGGCTGACCTGGAGCCGCAAAAGATGGCCCATGGTTAGGTTGCTGGCGAAGAATGTACTTTACTGCACCTTGAAGTGCTGCGAGCTCTGCTGCTGTCGACGTCGTGGGTGTGAGAAAACTTGTACTGAAGCAACACATTTTCAGATGGAACAACCACTGCTCCTGTTCTTCGTACTGCGGTATCGTGACAAAACATCAGGGCATACTACCACCTGGCTTCAAACTTGCGATGCATCCAGCAACTGCGCCATGGAGTCTTCGTCAACCTGACGTGCGCTTATCAGTTCCTGGAATCTTTAAGAAGGCACGCATGTCAACGCTAGCCTTGAAGCAATTGACTTTGCGTCTGTTGGACGAAAGGTACTTCGACCGCATACATGTTTACACCGATGTCTCCACTAATTCCAACAGCTTTACTGAGGAGGTGTTGTTCCGCATATGGTGCTGCTTATAGACTTGGGACGCCTACTTGGCACCGCAGTAGGAAGTGCGCCAGAGTGTCTGCCACACTTCAGTGAGGACAGATGTATTTGTGCAACGTCGGCCTCATACGGTGCAATAGTACACCGTGGATAAACGTGTTGCTTTGAAGGCGCCTTTAGTCAGTGCATTCGTCCCTTGCGAGTTCTGGATGTGGCGGAGGGTATTACCTGCGTTAGAGCCGTTAATAATGCAGTAATGTATGATATGTTAGCGGTACGGGTTATCTTGCCTCTGCTTCTGTTGTTGAGTGGGAGGTGCCTGGGATCTCGTGCGGGAATGCCCAGTTGACACATTGTGGGCTGTGCTGTGCGCCGCTTCATTTTACGTCGGTCTTTCGGGAACCGTAATCCTCATGATGGATGTGTATGGGGGAGGATTGTTCATGCGCTTCGATAGCTTAATCACCACTGTGGAGACTCTGCCTTTCAAGTAGTTCTGTGCCGCTGTTTGTGAGTCAGTTAAAAACACGATGGGATGCTCACTCGTCTGGGTGGTAGCGAGTGCTATAGCAGCCTCTTCAGCTATTTCCGCACGTTTGGGGCGAGCATGGTCGCCGATGCCAGTACCGCGTCCTTGTAATCTGTGATGGTAATCGCGAAGGCGTTACGTACTGGATACGTGCCCACGTATTGAACCTGTGGGTCATTGCGATAGTTTTTTTCCGGATCATGTTAACCGTGGCGAGCCGCCTTTCTCGGTGATGTTGATGATGCATGTTTTTATGGATCTGCTGGATTTCAGGGCACTCTCTGAGCTGTGACGGTATTTTACTTTGCGTTCTTCGTCGGGTTCTAGGGTGGTCTCGTACCCTGTGCGTCGAGAAATGGCTTGCCCTATTGGTGACAGCTTGAATTTATCGACCTGGTTGATGAGGTGCGCTTCGGCGAGTTCTTCCCATGTATTGTGAACTCCCATGGGAAGCAATCAGTTAGTGGAGGCGGCTGGACAGCCCTAGGGCAAGCTTTGTAGCCTTTCGTATGAGCAGATGAAGTTTTTGTTTTCTCCGCTGCCTTCAGGTTGAGGTAGGGTTTATGCGGCTGTAAAGAGAGCTTGTACTATTTTTAAGGTGTCGTGCTCTTTGATGTGACTGCGGTGGTTAGCGACTTTTCGGATTAGGTGAGTGAGCTGTGTCACGGTGTTCTGCAGCCGGGGCCGCAGCGGGGCCCGACCCATCTTTATGTATATGTAGTCCAAAGACTCGAAGTGTGTGAATTTGTGATATTTGGACTTCTTGTGGAAAGACTTGTTGGTCAGGCGCGTCGTAGCTTGGCGGTCTACCCCTGGTACGTGCCCCAAGCAGTTCTGACTTTTCCGGAGCACACTGGAGGCCGCAGGTCTTGAGATATTCTTCACTAATGTTAACCGCCTCCTGAATTCGGTCTTCCTGTTCACTCGTGCTTGCCTATATCGTCCACATAGTGATATAATCGGCATTAATAAACGCGTGATGTATCCAGGGACAGCATCCATGAGACGTGGGAGCTTAAGAAGGACCAAGTTAAAAAGCATTGGTGATATCGCTGAGCCTTGCGGTGTGCCCTTGTTAGGGAGTTAAAAAAGTTCGCTCCAGATATTGGCGATCCCTACAGCGACTGTGCGGTTGGTGAGGAAAGCCAGCAAATAGGCGTATTTTTTGGCACCGCCGCCGACATCTTCAAGGCTACACAGAATGGCTTCGTGGCTCACATTGTCAAATGTCCCCTTTACATCCAGAGCTAGAACAGACGACTTACTGTGCTGTCTCAAGCGGAGAAGAATATCTTCCTTTATTTGTAAGAGGACGTCATGTGTGCTGAGCATTTGGCGGAAGCCAAACATGGGTGTTCGGGTAGCGACTGTTGTCTTCGAGGTGTATGGTGAACCGCTCGTTTACCATGTGCTCAAAGAGTTGCCCAGCGCAAGACGTAACAATGGGACGAAGATTCACAATCAAGATTGGCTTGTCCACCATGGTCACCTCCGAGTGCTTTCAGGCTTGCGGTAGCTCACCCTTCCTCCGGCAGTCGTTATAGTGCTGAAGGAGCGCCCTGTGCGGTAGCTGTCGTAGGTGCTTATGACTTCTGTCTTTCCTAGGCTCGTATTGCACGTAAGCTTAGCGAGTGCCGCATGTATTTCTCCTTGCGTGAAAAGGCTTGTCTAGTGCTTCGTTCGGTGCTCCTCGGTACTCCCTTGGTGTCGAAGTGTTGATGGAGGGTAGCTTGCTGGTTAACAGAGCCACGCAGCTTTGCTTGAAGTTCTTCGAGTAATTGATGCTCTGTGCCTTATAGTTGTGGATTAGCCACGAATTGTATGTCTTTAATGAGTTTTGCTGTGGGTGTTGTCAATCAGGGCACGAAGAATGTGCCAAAGCTAAATGTATTAGTTTGGATGTTTTAGTGAAACATTCGAAAGAATTCAGTGAAATTGAAGACTGGGACGGTGAAGGATGAAGAAAACACAGCGCTGACTTTCAACACTTAATTTCTAGGACAGGAACAGTGAAGACGTTTACATATGCTACTGACATTGCACCACAACCAAATAAAATTTTTAAAATCTGTTTACTCCTATTGTCGAAAGGCAAGCCGGGTCTGAGCTCCAGAATAAGGCTTTACTGACCTTCCCCAAGATTGTTAACACATGGTTGAAAAGGATTGTGCAATAGGAGGTTGTTACGCCCAGATTCTCAAACAAGACCTCCCATGTAAGTATGTTATAGCGGAGTTACTGGCGCTGTGGCGCATTGGTTCTGGGGGCAGTGCTAGTCTGCGTGGGATAGAGTTGGTATGAAACCGAACACTAGGCTATAAGGTGTATTCAGGGCTTGTATTTTGTGCTGTTTAAAGTCATTAGGCAGGAAATGTGTTTGCGGTTACCTGAAGAGCGCGGTTTCATTTCTCGAAAAGCATCAGCTGGTCTAGGAAACTCTCCGAGCTATGCAGAGGGATTTCAGGCGGGTACATGGTTCTTGATAGCGTTCTGCGCGGGTCCTCTGCCGGCAGATAAATTTCAGGCCAACGCTGGAAAGTAAGCACCAGGGTCTGCCAGAACCGCGGACTCGAACGTTTCCGCGTGTTAGCGGTTCCTGCAGAACTCAGCTCCTTGTAGCTGAACGCATTGCCTTCGTTCTCTCGTCTGCGCTGACAAGACACTGCCTTGCCATGCACCTCACTCCTTGCTATCTTGCCTTCGATCCATCATTTTTACTTCTCTTTTCCCATCTCTAAAGACGCTGGGCTGTGCCTTCACTACGCGAGGCATAAAATAGCAACCCTTTTCAACCTTCCTTCTTCCCGAAAGCACTCTCTCGCAGCTGACTTTTGAAATCATTGATTCAGACTATATTACTATCCACCTCCTCGCTTTCGTCAGAAAAGCGCACGCAATCGCCATCGTGGCCATGAATTCGCAGGTTGCCTGGAACCTTAGTGTATGTACACCATATCTCGTGTAAAAAAATGTTCGACAATTTAAATATGATGTATTGTACAATGTGTTTGCAATAAGCTGTTTCATTTTCAAGAAGCGAGTTGTGAGAATTTCAAAGGCTTTCTCATATAGACGCTCATTTAAGTGTTATTGAATGGCTCTTTCCACAAGACGAACGAATCACGTGTACATCGCCACAAAACAGAAACTCCTTTCTCTGTTGATTGTATACCGTGTAGAACACAAAGCAAAAATAACTCATTTTTTGCTTCTTGTGCTATTTGACAGTAGCGTATGTATATAAATTCATCCTTCCCGTCTTCTGAATAAGGTATGTCAGTGCTGTGTGTGCGAGTCGCCCTTCCTGGACCCTGTCTTCTACTGCGCTGTGCTTGCTCCCTTCAGGACGAGGATATTTCTGTAAGCATCGAATAATCGCTTGTTTGTTGTGCATCCACACAGAGTGACTCCCTCAAATATTTTCTTTGTACTTCTGACTGAAAAACAGCTAGAAAAGAAGTACAAATTGCGCCTTAGGCATCAACTAAACCGCATAGAACTATCAAGGGTAACTACCACGCTGACTGGTATATCTTCAAAAGGCTTCGGGAGCAGATTCACCTGAATGAATACTGTTTTATTTTTTGTTTTAAATCTGCTGAAACGTCAAAACAGCATGAAGATAATTCATGAGGTAAAGTTTGGTAAGAAAGAACAAGACAGCTCTATTGCTGCTGTAGATGCCTCTGGTGGGCCCTTCACTGGTAAATTAAAAGGCTTACCTAACCTCCGTATACTTTCTGAAATTGAATTTCTCTTTTGCATTTGACAACAAATTCAGCATTTAGCGTAACTAGAAAAAAACGTAGTAAGCTCATAGCAAAAAACAGCCGGAAACAACAAGCGAGAGATCAAAGGCAGGGGACACGTTGTTTTTTTACGCTGTTTTTTACGCTGTTTTTTTACTATTTATGTATAACAAAAGGGTCAAGCTCACACGCTTATCAACGTAGGAATGTTTCGCACTCACTCGGCTGTACAATGATTCCATGAAGCTGTTGTTCAGGAACTGCAGCGGATAACCGACCCGGGGCACCATCTTGCGCAGCTGCAAAAAAGAAAACGCCAAAACAAATGAGCGAGTCGGGTTAGAACGTCGGCTATATAAACAAGTCAGTAACTTCCTTGGACGTTTTGTAATCCAAGTGGAATTTTACCAGATTTATTCAACGAAATCAACAGAAGCAGAGGCCAGTTCCAGGCTAGTTGGTACAGTGACCGATGCATACGGCGTAGTAGAGCACGTGGACGACAAGCAGACCAGGACACCCGGACAAGCCGACAAGGTCGTCCATTCTCTACCACGCAGTATAAATCGGTAACGAATCACCAACTGGCCCAATCGGCCGCCTTGATTAGGTACCATTTAATTATGAAACCGCTAAGCGCGCGAACCCGGGGAGGAGATGGTGACACTCAGAGCACTCGTGTGTCAAAACAGTTAATGCATAGTGGGTCATAACAGTGACGCACAATCAAGTAGACCAAATCTCATGCACATGCAGACCTTGCAGGTGTTTGATATGGTTGGCGGTGGCGTGACCGCGATACATGTATGTATGTATGTATGTATGTATGTATGTATGTATGCATGTATGTATGTATGTATGTATGTATGTATGTATGTACGTACGTACGTACGTACGTACGTACGTACGTATGTATGTATGTATGTATGTATTATGTATGTATGTATGTATGTATGTATGTATGTATGTATGTATGTACGTACGTACCTACGTACGTACGTATGTATGTATGTATGTATGTATGTATGTATGTATGTATGTATGTATAGAAACAGACTAAGAGTTAGAGACGACGTATTTCACTCTCTCCGGCTACATCAATGCTGCAGTAAGCCGTAGTGGTGTTCACAAAGGTATTCGATGGAGTTTTTTTTTTTTTCTTACAGTAATGTTACTATATCCTCCCATACGTCTGCATACACTACAGATGCGTTCAGATCAGAGGTATATGCTTAATCGTTTGATCGGCTCTATGTAGAATTTCGTGTTCTTCTTGGAACTAATATCGTTTGTCACACATGCAATCTCCGTAACGACGCCTTTGTCAGCTGTGCTGTAAAGGCTACAGAACCAGGTCAGTTGAAAAACTAGCCGCACACGTCCATCTACCACAGACAGAAAAGTGCACGACCAAGGCCGCAGAAATTCCTCTCTTCCAAGAAAGAAGAGTTCCTCCGAAGACAAGAATGGATGGAAGCTCAGAGTATACAACTGTTCTAGAAGTGAAAACAGAGCATGGTGACGGCCTTGGGAAAGCCCTCGCACTTCCTACCTACAGGCAAAAGGTCCCCACAGCAACTAAGCTGTCTTGCAAAGCGACCATGTCAGCGGTGACAAAATGTAACAAAGCGAATAACTCTCAGAGACCGCAGAAACCAGCTTGTACGACTCTCCAGATTACCATGCATGCCAACTACTCGTTCACCTGTCAGGTGTTGGTTGAAAGCTTGAAGAGACAGATTGAACAAATCGAAAATGGACCGTGCCGCAGCTCTCTACTATCTCGAGCATCGGGTCCAAACACCGCAAGAAGTCGCGCAGGTGGACAAACAGAAAGGATGCTGTTGTGGTGCTCCTCGAAACACGACTGGCACCAGAGGAAGTAGGAGGCCTGGCGTTCTACCAACGACGTGGTTTTCGGCGATATCTTAACCAGGTCAAACTTGCTGTGCGTAGCGATAAAAAAAAGATGCGTTAGAAAAAAAACACGGTCACGTTAAGCACTTGTGAACCAGTATTGAGGCGCACGGCTGGTAATAAATAGCATATCTCGGTGTCCAAGAAATAGCGTTCACGCTCTTGCGTGGCGCATTGGTCACCAATGTAGCAAGCGAAACAGAAGTTACAGGGCAGGCAGGCGGCAGCTGACAGCTGAAGAGATAAACTTGAAGCCACTGTTGACGCGTTGTTGCCCAAGTGTACATATTCCGTCGTACTGAAAAATAAAACCAGGAGCCCTTTCCTTATCAGGAAAATGTGATCGATTGAAGGTTGGCGTGGGTTTGCCTAGCGTACTACTTTACTTTTAGGGGCGAACCTCCTTAGAATGTGGGTCGTTCCTTCGTGATAGTATGTTGTAGTAGTAGCCACTTCTAGGTAGTTTCGATAATTGCTCACTACATGGCGTTGTATGTATATGTCTATGCAAATATTATGGCCAGATTGCGTAAGTGCTTGTCGTATATTTTATGACTAAAAAGTACAGATGGCGCTGGTATAAGAAATTCACAGCATATCCATGGAGTGATTGGTGATGGGTAGGGCGAAACGTTCATGCGTCCGTCTGTTCGCCCATCCATCTGTCACACACCCGCAGGGCGCGGGTTCGAATCCCGGCTGCGGCGGCTGCATTTCCGATGGAGGCGGAAATGTTGTAGGCCCGTGTGCTCAGATTTGGGTGCACGTTAAAGAACCCCAGGTGGTCTAAATTTCCGGAGCCCTCCACTACGGCGTCTCTCATAATCATATAGTGGTTTTGGGACGTTAAACCCCACATATCTATCAATCAATCCATCTGTCACACAGACGGACCGACAGAGAGACGGGCAGAGGGACACTTCACCCCACTCATCAGCATTCACTCCGTGGATATGCTCTGACTTCTTAACAGCGGTGCACTTTTAAGCTGACCATTAAAAACAAGCGCGACTCCACCTAGGACTCCAGTATACATGGCGCTAAACTACTACCAGAAGGTAGTAAAAGGTAGGCCGGTATTCTATCGGCTACCAGAAGGTAGCGGGATCGAATACTGGCCACGGTAGCGCAGTTTCGATTGAGGTGAACATGCTTGAGGCCCGTGTATATAGATTTAGGTACCCGTGAAGAGCGCTAGGAAGTCAAAGTTTTCGGAGCCCTTCACTACAGTGTTCTTAGTAATCACTACAGTGTTCCTAGTGGCTTTTGGACGTAAAAACCCAGCAATTATTACTGTTAACGTGCAGAGCGAACAGGAAGCTATATTCTCGTGAAACGGTGCATACAAACACGCTTGCCACCGGCGCACCTGAGACGGCTGCATTTGTGTACCATTGGCGTCAAATAAAAATTCAGAGGCGAGTGTTATTATTGGTATAGTGCGGCAGCCCTTCGTGGGTGATGAGGCACTTAAGTCTTGAAAAGTGGGTATGCCGACCTGTGACAGCGTGTTCAGAAAAAGCTCATTGCGTCGCGACACGTATACATATATATATATATATATATATATATATATATATATATATATATATATATATATATATATAACGAGCAATTGAAAACAGCGACCATACAGCGAAAAAAAATAGATCAATCTACCATGCTATGAAAGACCAATAAAACGACGGGTTTCTTAAGAAAAAGAAATGTTCGGCGATTTATGGGAGAGTATCAGGCTGTTCGGAAAAAGTGGTTAATGGTTCAGAGAAGTACTACGTACTCAACTATGGCAGAGCATAAAGCTCTCCCGTGGGCCTCACACTCGATAAGGCCTTGTCAACAAAAAATACGTGTTTATAGTACGGACTGCCGTATGGGAGAGGATTAAGCTGTGTGTTTAGAAAAAGGGGTTAACGACTTAGAGTATTTGGTACTCTACTATGGTGGAGCTTAACAGCCGTCCCGTGGGTCTCACACTCAAAGAGGCCTTGTTGACCAAAACTCTTTAGGGTTAGAAAGCACCACTTTGGGACGGTTCCGGATGTGGCATAGCAGCAAGTCTCAGATACACAGCACAGCAGCAACAGCATGGCGCAGCAGCAAGTTGCAGATACATAGGGAAAGACAGGAATACTAACACTTGTGTGCAGGTATTCACAATCGGACCTTCAATGAAGCACTTTTCTTGCAGGCAAATTTGCTGAGCGTTAACGTCTTTTTTAAGCAGTCGGTGTGAATAGATTTCATTTCGTAATGACAATTTATTGATAGTACATTTCTTTTTTAAAAATTTCGACAGTCTTTCGCGCTAACAAATGAACTGTGAAAGAAGTCACAACGCAAGTTTGAAGCAAAAAATCGGAAATAGTTCAATTTGGGAGAGCTCATGTATGCCTGGTGCTTTAGAGCTTTCGAAGTAACAATGAAAAAAAAAATCAGCAACAGAAACCAAAAGCGGATAGCGTGTTTTATAGACGGTTTCAAGGTCACAAGCGTTGTACCCCCGCCCCCCCAAGAAAAAAAAAAACTTCCAGTCACCTCAATTACCAGCCCCTAACGTTGGAACTGAAATGATGTTTTCAATTCTCTTTTCAAGCGTAACGAAAGTCTGTCTTTCGTTTTTCACATAAAAGAAACGTGCGTGAAGTACAAGGGAATGTTTTGTAATTTTTATGTAGCACAAAAGAAAATTTATATGAATATATATTTCTATACAAGGGAAAAGAACTGCAGATTATCAGCGGCCTATTTTCCGAAGCGCTTGTGGTCCTCCAAAGCTCTTGAAGCACATCGGTGGACAGAACTGGAAGTCATCAAGGGTCTGTGTTCGTGGACAGTGAAAGGGTCTATAGTCGGGACAACTTTCTGCGGCAGTGAACAAAAAGCTGCGGGGGTGGAGCTACATGCAGCACGTGTGCTCTTCCGCCGAGTAGTCCGGCTTGAGTCACTTTTAGAATGCTGGCCGTGTTCGAATAATACAACTGCATAGAACTGGCGACATCTGTTTACACAGCCATTCGTAAGTAAAATTTGAATCAAGCTTCTCAGGCGATTTGTCAGAATAACTGGAGAGCGACGAGCACTCATCTAAAGACGGAGACGCCATTTTGAATGTGAGGGGAACCTAAAATGTGCGACGTTTTCAGACGTGCAAGAGCGTGAAATGACACTTCATGAAGTGAAACAAATATCAATACATCTTTGGTTTGTTCAGTGTCTCTTTATGAACAGCATCCCGTAGGGAATAAAATAATGTTGATTTTTATTATCTTCACACGAAAAATAGAAACGCATTTGTGGGACTATATTCTTCAGCGGAGGCACTCGCGCACTTTGGTTCTGTAGCCTTCCTTTCATTGCCCCAGAAGGTTGTATTCGAGTATAGCTGCATACAGTATGTCTATTATTGTCGGTTTTTAATATATATTTTTTGCGGAGCATTTCTTAGTCGCACGATGTCACACTTCGGCATCGGCAGTGGCTCCGTTCACATCCCCACTGCGCATACTCACGTCTAGCATCTCGTACCTAGAAGGGCATGCTCGCGTCTCATGCCGTCCCAGGAAGACACCCACAAAACTGTCGCTTCCCCCTCTCTCACCTCGCAAGGCCGACGCTTGCGAGGTGGGAGAGGCACTACATCACGCGTTCGTAATTCAGTCAAGGGCGTCTTTCCTTGGTTTTCGCTTGACGTCGAAGGCAACGCTTCTACTACATTCAATAAATAGGCATAACAGAGACGAAATAACAATGTAGCATTCCCAAGTCATGCCCAATTACGTAACATTCACGTGATATCACCCCCCCCCCCCCTCCTCTGCGACACATTTACTCGAGTTCGCCCCGTGGGAAGATGCGTACGGCATTTTATTCGAAAGCCCTTGGGAATGGGCACCGGTACAACATAAAAGGTCGGCGTTAATTCCGTGGTTCACGTTCGTGTTAAACTGGCTTTCTTTTTTTAGGGGGGGGGGGGCGCGGCGGGGGGGACTTTTGTTGTTCAATATCGTAGGCATAGGGCTGAGCCAACTTGTTCTATACAGCCTGCTTCGCTCTTTCATCAGCATCTGCTTCGTGGATAAGCGTAGCTTTCTTCAAATATCCTTTTAACTTAATAGGGACATAGAAAGGATTCTTGGACGGCTGAGCGCTCCCATAGCTGAGTACCATGTGCTCTAAATCATTAAACACTTTTTCTAAACACACAAAGGATTCTTATTTGGGGACGGGTTACTGCTCTCCCATAGTTGAGTACCACGTACTCAAAATCATTAAACATTCTTTTTCTAAACACACAAAAGTTTTTACAAATTTTAGTGGGACGGCTCAGTTCTCTCCCATAGTTGAGTACGAAGTACTTGAAATCGTTAAACATTTTTTCTAAACACGTATTTACAGCAATCCGGTCATGCAGCTACCCCATGTGAGCCTACATGGTCCTTTGAATTGTTCTCCTGTTTGCTTCTAAACGTAATAGTGGGTGACGTAGGCAAACAGTGCTATGTAGTTATTTTGACAATGATAATAGTGATAAGGACCTAGTATAGATTTTCACACGCACCTTCATTCTCGCTTGCTTCTTCGTCCCCTCATCCATCCATGGCGCATGTTTCAGCTGACGGTCGAACGCTTCACCAATATAGCTGAGGAGATACCGGGCCTTTGAAAAAAAAAATCGCATGGTTACTCATACATTACTGTCAATTAAAAAAAAACATTTTGTTTCTTATACAAAACAAAATCGTTGGGAACAAAGGTTTAAATATGCATAAAGATATTTTTATCATACGAAACAGCATTTTTCGGAGCCCTCGCAATCTCTTCAAACTTGGCAAAATACATTACAAATAAAAAATAAACAACGGGTGCTCCAAGCAGAAACTCGATCCTGCGCAGTTCATTACGAAGTCATTACTCAAGTTTCAAGCGATGCAGCTCCCATTAGTGCTCACTTTTAATTACAGCAAACACTTTATCACTACTTTGTTGCGGTCTGGAGCACGCAGGGGAACGTAAAAAACTGATTTCCCAGATCGCATGATTTTATAGCCGACCAGTAACCAGTAAGGTGATGCTAGGTCCTTACAGTGATGTCAACAACGGAAATGTTGCTAATGAAGCCTCATAGCCTTTCTACGATTCAATAAACTGGATGTCCGTCTTTTGAGCTGCTCCAACGTGCCGGAATCTTAGTCTCACCACACTAATTCAGCATCATAATTTATTACACTCTTTCATTCCCCATGTCCACTCTCGGGAGGTAGGTAGCAGAAATAAATATTCCCATTCGCCGTCTCTCTCTCCCAAGGGAACCTTGATGCAACAGATTGTAAACAAAGCTCCAGTTGGAGAACCTACACGTTAATACTCTACATTTTGTTGTCATCTCGATCAGTGTCCCGATCCACTATACATTTATATTGCATCCTCTAACGCATGCATTCGGGCTCCCGTCATGCCTCGACGTTAACACGAGTCATGCGAAAAAATCGTCCTCTCGTGATACCGCCACTGTACGACTTCATGGGTCACTCATATTTGTGTCGTCACTATGGCATCACAATACGTGACGTCAGAAATTGGTGTCGTCACATCACATCATCGCCTGGTCAAGGGTGGCCCGATTATGAAGCCAGTGCGAAAAACGCAGAATGCTTTCAGATCACCGCAGGAGACGATCAGTGCATCGACCCGGTGATAAAGAAGGTAGCTTTTGTCTTTTAGTTTTCTAAAGTGAACACGTAAGAGACTCCGTCAGTTTTCATTGTTTCTGTAGAGTGTTGGTTTTTCCTAATACTTTGAAAGGCACTACCGCACTCACCTGCATTCTCGCATGCGTTCCCAGGTAACGTAAGCCGTACCACTTGCTCACGATGTGTCGCGCTTTCGACCTCAAGAGCGCGATGCAGAAACGCTCCCGGTTCATCTCGACTCCATCGCACAGTTCCGCCGTGTTGTTTAGGTACTCCTTTGAGGAGTATCGCAGAAGTCTGGCGGCTTCTTTAACACCGAAGTTATTGAAAACGACGTCCCTGTAAAATAAGATTGCTCACGCAATGTTTCACCGTTGGTTGTAGCAGTTAGATGTATATGGGGTATGCATTGTGTCTTGATCCGCAAGGGGACGACACTATCGCTGCGCCATTTTGAAGGTCCATTCGCACGCGCTGTCCTGCTGTCCAGGCTTCGGGCGTGCAGGAAGTGTTCCGAAGGCCTCTAGACATCCAAGTTTCTTAACGGATCTCAGACACAGCCAGTGCAGCGAGTTAAGTTCGAGTGCGGCGAGCGCGTGGACCTACAAAGTTGTGACCCCCATGCTAACGATCCTCGCGAATGGCGTCAAGTGCATACCCCATTACAAGCGAATGGCCTTTGGTTTACCACCGCATAGATTTGCCGTGGCTGGAAAAACATGACTAGATCATTCCACTATCTATGGAGAGCTAAAGCAAAGGAAGCTTGTCGACACGCTGTGCTCATAGAGCTGTTATTGAGTTATTGCGTAATCATAGAGGATAGTGACGAGCTTTGTACTGGGCAGGACCTACGCGCCGTAACGTCGCTACAGTCGCATCACTATGTCGACGGCACCTACCCCTGTTTACGGCCATGAAATAGGTTTATGGGCACGAAGAGTAAACAGGCATGGGCGAAGGCCGCATCATTAGTTACCTTGTAGAGCCACGCTAGATTTCTACAGCTGGCCTCGTCAAAAAACAAGAGAGCCGCATGGCACGTGATGCGCGAGCCAGGGGAAAACGGAACGGCCTAGCATCTGAACTTGGCTGGACGCTGTAGACGATACCGCATCGCTATGCCCACGTCCCAATAAAAAGCTGCGACCATGGCACGGCCTGATCGCCACCGTCTCGTATCTCCTTCCTCTACAAATTGGTGACCACGGAAACACGGTCAAGCGACCGACGCTAAACAACTGCGACTGAGCTCCGCGGCCATGTTCCAGTAAACGCAAGCCTGGCAGCCCCAATTCGACCCGCCACTGTCACTGTTCCGGAGCTGTCGCCTAGAGTCGTGGTTCGAGGAGTTTGCGGCGGCCATAGATGGCAATGGCATCTGGTTCCAAGATGCCGTTGGTATTGGAATACCATTGTGAGGGATAAGGTTCGGGTAATCACGGCAACTTAAATAATCGTTGTCGAGACTGACGAAGACATTTGCAACTTGAGTTATAAGGCTTTAATGCCACACAAAAAGAAAAACGATAATGAAGCTTGGCGTGTTACATGGCAACAGCGAAGAACTGCCTTAGGTACGAGCACGACGTACGTTCTCGAAAGACAAGGTCTGACGCTTAGCGTAGTCCCCCACTGCACTACACAAGATTTGAAACACTTCACCGTGTGACGTCGAAGGCAGATGAGTCGATGCGTTGCGTTGCGTCTTACGCCGACATCAGCGATGACTCAGGCATGGTCGGAGCGGAGCGTGAGGCAGAGTCGATGTGTGGCAAGCACGTCCCGGACAGCCAGTAGTAGGCCCAGGTCTGGAATACGCCCGGATCCGAGTACAACGGACCGGCGCCGGCTGCTGGATCACACGGTAGAAGGGAGCCAGGCTCGTGCGGACCACAGGCACAGGTAGGCTTCGGGACCACGACCCGACGAGCGCTTCAGCCTGCCACTGTTTCGTTCGGATTCCTTCTTCTCGAACGCCCCGTCGTCGTCTTCCTCTTCTCTCTCCCCATGGCTTGGCATGACTTTGACGACACGATTCCGCCTTTTTCTTGTCTCATCGTCATCTTCGTCGGCGTACGGCACAGCACAAACTCACAAACATCGCGCACCAGATGAACCTACCGCGCATATCATGACAAAAGTCCCCCCTTTCAAAAAGTTTTTTTTTTCAAAAAAAAACTGTCCAAAGTGCGCGGGAGACAAGACTTACGACAAACAAATGTACAGAACTGTTGCACCAAGAGAATAGTCTGTATGTGAGAGTCCCTAGGCATATGGTACATTATTACATTAATGTTGTATAGCTAGCACCTACACCTGTAGCCTGCTCATATAATACAGCACCTACGTTCTCTGATCCTTTGATATGCTCAACGCGAAAGGTGTACTCTTGCAATGCGAGACTCCAGCGCAAGATCCGGCTGTTCAAATGCTTGGCTTGAGAGAGGTATCGTAGCGGTTGATGGTCAGTCTGAACGACGAAGGAGGTTCCATAAAGGAAGATATGAAATTTCGCGATCGCCCAAACTAACGCTAAACACTCTCTTTCAATTGCAGAGTATCTCTCTTCCCGGGGCATAAGTTGGCGGCTGGCATATGACACCGGGTGAAGAAGACCCTCGTGTTCCTGCATAAGCACAGCGCCTATACACCTATCAGATGCATCTGTACGTAATACGAAGGGTTTCTTTATGTCAGCAGCCCTGACTACTGGCATAGATGCTAGAGCTTGTTTGAGGGTTTCAAATGCCTCTTCTCTTTCGGTATTCCACGCTAACTTGTTCTTTTCCATCTTTCTTGTCATTTCAGTCAGTGGTTTCGCTTTCTGGCATAGTGAGGTATGAGGTCTCGGTAATATCCCGCCAAGCCGAGAAAAGAGCGAAGCTGCTTCTTCGTTTCCGGTCTTGGGGCTTTAGCGATCTTCGCTATCATGCTTTCTACTGGGCGGATTGTACCATCGCCGAGGTGATGCCCAAGGAAGATGACAGAAGTCATTCCGATCTCACATTTTTGAGGTTTGATCCGTAGGCCTGCTTCTCGGATCCTCTGAAACAACTGTTTCAATGTCACTAGATGCTCCTCCCACGTAGCTGTGGCAATTAGAACATCGTCTATGTAATGCACTGTGTTTGGAATGCCGTGCAGTAATGTCCTCATCAATCGTGTGAATATGGCCGAGGCTGTCTTAATCCCAAAAGGCATATAGAGAAAATGGTAGTGTCCAGATTGCGTTGAAAAAGCTGTTTTCGGACGAGAACTTTCCTCTAAGGGTACTTGCCAATAGCCCTTTGTAAGATCTAACTTTGAGAAAACCGACTTCGTGCCGACTTCAGCAAACATAATGTCAGTTCTGGGTATGGGTTCAGCATCGGACACCAGAACCTCATTAATGTGACGGAAGTCAATGCACGCGCGAAAGCTGTTGTCCGGTTTCTTAACCAGGACCAAGGGTGAGTTATACGGCGAATGGGATCGTTCAATAACTCCCAACTTCAGCATATCTTGAACCTCCTTCTCTACTATTTCCTTCATTGCAAACGGCAACGGATACTGTGACGTGCTGATTGGTTTTGTTGTAGTAAGCTCTAGCCGGCACTCTAGGAGGTTCGTCTTCCCAGGAACTTCGGAAAATATGTCTCGGAATTCCTCCAAGAGATTGCACATATCATCGCGTTGTGCTTCGTCTAAATTACTTCCGAGTGTGACCGACTCAATACCTTTCCCTTCATTTACTTTAAATGTAGGGAGGGGTGAATCCGATTCTCCTTCTTCGACTACAACGAACGATGAAGCTTGACTAGTGACTTCTGGTTGACGTTCTTCGTAGCGCTTGAGCATGTTTATGTGAAACATTTTCGTGGTGTGCCCAAGGTCCAACCAATAGTCGTGGTCATTCTTTTTTCCTGTAACCGGAAATGGCCCCTTCCAGTGCATAAGAAGCTTGTTTTCCCTGGTTGGGAGCAATATAAGAGCCCGGTCACCAACTTTGAGCTGTCGGGTTTTGGAGGTTCGGTCATAATACTTCTTTTGCGAGTGTTGAGCTCGGGAGAGATTCTCTTGAGCCAGCTTCAAGGTGCGTTCAAGACGTTCTCTCAGATCAAGCACGTATCCGTAAGTAGTCTTGATATCTTCCTCTAGGTCTTCCCCTGTCCAGAGTTCCTTCAGTATATCCAGGGGTCCTCGGACGTGCCGGCCGTAGATCAGTTCAAACGGCGAGAAGCCCATACTGGCCTGAGGTACTTCTCGATAGGCGAATAACAGAGGCGCAAGAAATCGGTCCCATGACTTCGGCTTCTCTTGGCACAACTTGCGCAACATCTGTTTCAAAGTGCCGTTGAACCTTTCGACCAAGCCATTGCATATCGGGTGGTAAGGCGTCGAGCTCAAATGTCGAATAGCAAGCAGAGCATTCACCTCTTCCATCAGGCCTGACGTGAAGCAGGATGCTTGATCACAGAGGATCTCCCGTGGAAATCCTATTCGAGAGAACATCTCCAGTAGTCCATCTGCTACTGTTGCCGAATCAATTGCGGGCAAAGCCACCGCGTCCGGGTACCGAGTGGCGAAATCCACAAGGGTAAGAATGTACCGATTACCCTTCTTTGAAATCGGCGTCAGAGGTCCAATGATATCAACGGCCACACGTTCGAATGGCGTGTCAATCAAAGGCATTCGTCCAAGAGGCGCCTTGCCTACTTTGCCTTTGGGATATGTCCTTTGGCATGCGTCGCATGATTTTACGAATCTTCGTACCTCCTCCTGTACACCGGGCCAATAAAACGACTCCAAAACTCGGTCCTTCGTCTTCTTGATACCCTGGTGACCAGATATCGGTGATTCATGTGCCAAGTGCAACACATGGACACGCAACGCCTTTGGAACCACCGCTTGTTGAACTGATTTACCCGGAGTCAAGTGGTAAACGCGGTACAAGATTCCTTTCTCGAACATAAATGAGTGGTATGTGGCTCCTTTGCCGCGGATGAGGGTGTCGACTCTCGCCCTACAAACATCCAGCGACCGGTCTTCCTCTTGTTTTTGGCGAAATGACTCCTGTGTCACCTCTAAGTTTCCAAATTTAGCAGTCGTGAGCTTCCGGCGATGTCCTTTGCTTGAAACACCAACCATGACTGTGCTATTCGTCCCGCATCCATCCTTGGATTTCTCTTCAGAATTCAATGCCTGATTAGTTTCCGACTTCAGGCTCGCTGACTCCTTCCACGTTGAGTCGGGGTCATTAGCGTCACGGGCGCCGGGAACATTTCCTACGATGACATCGTAAAGTGGCGACGTCATGCATTTGACTATCGCATTTCCGGTGAAATAGGGCGATAGAATCCGTACTTCTGCTTCCGGTACCTCGATGCAACTACCATCGGCCAATAAAATAGTGGCGGTAGTACCCGTCAGCGCATCATCGGGAACGAGGGAACGTCGCACGACCAGGGTGTTGCTTCCAGTATCCCTCAAGACTGATACAGTATGTCCAAACACTTCTCCCTGTAACACCGGCAAGTTTCGTGTAGCTGTTGCGGTGCGCGTTCGGAGTGCACTAGCAACATATTCATCTTGTGATGAATCATCGGCACATCGGGGCGTCTCGGACTTCTGGTCAGTAGACACGATGCAAGATGTCATTTTCTTTGACCCGCCGTTGCTTGGGCATGCTCTTGCATCGTGGCCGGGCTTCCGACAGTGCCCACAGAAGACTCGTTGGGGTTTCGTGCGGCAATCAGATGCTCTGTGGCCGGGTCGATCACAGACGAAACATCTAAGAGGAGGCTGGGTATAAGTAAATCCTTCTTGCTCCTTGGGAATGTTGTTTGCAGACTTGGTACGAAATACCAACAAGTTTGTTTGCCGCTGGGCTTCCAAGAAGGTATCAGCTGCTTCTGCCATTTCTTTTACCGTCCTGCATTTCTTCTCCCTTAGAAAAAGTGCCAGGCGATCGTGGCAGTTATTCAGAAACTGCTCAGCTACAATGAGGTTGCGCACGGATGCAAAGTCCTCGTCCGTTTCCGACATTTCCAGCCATCTATCGAAGTAACTCTGTAATCTCGTGGCGTACTGTTTACCAGTTTCGCCGTCTTCAGGCTTGCTTTGCCGAAACTTTTCGCGATAGCCTTCGGCTGTGAAACGAAACCTCTGGAGCAAGGCCATTTTCGTACTCTGGTAATCCATTGAGTCTTCTGGCGACAGACGACCGAAGACTTTCAATGCTTCCCCACTGAGGCATAAACTAAGCGCTGTCGCCCACTTCTCCTCAGGCCACTCTTGACCAACTGCTACGCGTTCGAACCTCTTGAGATACGCATCGAGATCGTCACGCCCCTCGTCAAACACTGGAATCAGGTTGTGAGGATTGATCAAGCACGGGCGGCTTTGACTCCTCTCAGGTTCGCGGTCCCGCGCTGTTGGCTCTCGGCTACCTTCAACCTCAGCTAGTCGAATTCGCAGTTGAAGAGTTCTCTCTTCTATCTCCAAACGTTCCTTCGCCGCCTGCCTTTCCGCGGAACGCTCTTCACGCGCTTGCACAGATTCCTCATGAGCCCGCTCTAACCGCGCGTCTACCCACGTCTTTAGCTCGGCTCCTTGAAGCCCCATGCGTTCCGCTAGCGTTATAAGCTCTTGCTCACTCATCTTCCCTACAGATTTCAACCCAGTGCAAACGGCTTCGTCCTGCCGTGGACGCCAATTGTGAGGGATAAGGTTCGGGTAATCACGGCAACTTAAATAATCGTTGTCGAGACTGACGAAGACATTTGCAACTTGAGTTATAAGGCTTTAATGCCACACAAAAAAAAACGATAATGAAGCTTGGCGTGTTACATGGCAACAGCGAAGAACTGCCTTAGGTACGAGCACGACGTACGTTCTCGAAAGACAAGGTCTGACGCTTAGCGTAGTCCCCCACTGCACTACACAAGGTTTGAAACACTTCACCGTGTGACGTCGAAGGCAGATGAGTCGATGCGTTGCGTTGCGTCTTACGCCGACATCAGCGATGACTCAGGCATGGTCGGAGCGGAGCGTGAGGCAGAGTCGATGTGTGGCAAGCACGTCCCGGACAGCCAGTAGTAGGCCCAGGTCTGGAATACGCCCGGATCCGAGTACAACGGACCGGCGCCGGCTGCTGGATCACACGGTAGAAGGGAGCCAGGCTCGTGCGGACCACAGGCACAGGTAGGCTTCGGGACCACGACCCGACGAGCGCTTCAGCCTGCCACTGTTTCGTTCGGATTCTTCTTCTCGAACGCCCCGTCGTCGTCTTCCTCTTCTCTCTCCCCATGGCTTGGCATGACTTTGACGACACGATTCCGCCTTTTCCTTGTCTCATCGTCATCTTCGTCGGCGTACGGCACAGCACAAACTCACAAACATCGTGCACCAGATGAACCTACCGCGCATATCATGACAACCATCTTCCACATGAGGTATTGGAATACCATCTTCCACATGACCTCAAACGCCGCCTCACATACTTCTCCTGAAGCCCTCGCCCGTACGATGACCTGCGAGACGCAGGGCTCAAGTTTTATGGCATCAAATGGGATACCTCTCCCAAAAACGACACAACTGCGCCTGGCTCATCACCTTCCAGGACGCTTCCCACCTTGCAGCCGGTACAGACCATTCCTCTGCCGACAACGAATGGCCACACAGGCGACGGAGGCCACCGTCCCGCATCCATCGACACGCCGTTCGAGAGTCCCACGGCCCTGGAGTTCACGGATCCTGCTTCTGATGTGACGGTTATGCAACAAAGGCATTGCCACTTCTCTCCGTCACAGATTCAACACAGGCCGCTGCCCCGTGCACCATCGGATTCACTGCAGAGACCTGGGCTGCTGCACTGTCTGCCCCGAGAGGTTTGACGACCTTAGCCAGGTCAGCTGACCTGCCTGCAGACTCCATGCCTGTCTTGGCTCCTGTGGAGGCCCGCGACACCACTCACACTATGGACCCGGAGCCCGCTGTGACGCTGCACGCCATGAGTTTTCCCGGCACCGCGGTGCCTGCTTCTCAAAATCTCGTGGAATGCCAGAACCGATTGACATCATTCTCGATGTATCCCACAGAAGTTCAAGCCCCTTAGCATGTACGACTAAACGTGCATGATGCTGCGACAATGTCAGGAAATCCCGAGGACCACACGCCTGGCTCACCACAGGTGAAGCACACCGTGCATGCCCTGACAACTGCGACGCCACAGACAACTGTGGCGCAACAGACCCGCCGCTCGACCTCGCGTCGACCAACATCGGCTCTCGCTCGAACAACGCGACGACTCATCGCTAAACGCCTACGCATTATATGTTGTCAAAGGCCGGAAAAAGCTATCTATCAGCGCTCTCTGAGCGGGCTCGTCATCACGTTAAGCCATGTCGCACTTCGTCGGTCCTGAGCGCACTACTTCCAACTTGGCTGCACCCTACTCAGCAGACCAGGCGGCCACCGCAGCCTGGATTGTGCCACCGGAAGCGACGGTACCAGCACCGTCAACACACTACCTGTATTGACCGCACTCCCTGTCGACGTTCCCACCAGCACCAACAAGGACGTACAACTAGACCCACAAGACTGGTCGTACTACGCGCATGCTGCAATCGATCTTTCATGCATCAGTGCCCTAGTGCGCGCGACAATCGCCCGCACGGAAACGGCCCGTGTGTGTTCTTGGCTCTTGACCATTTTTCAACTTGCCCTTGATACTCGCTATTGCCAAAAGGGTCCCTTCATCATGAACCTCGCCCACTCCTTCCAACAGCGCACCTGCGTCACCACCCTCGTCCGCTGCGCCATTCTCAGTGTTGCCCACTAGAGACCCTCTGATTGCCGATAGTCCCTTCCCGTTGAGGACCTGGACAACTCACGGAACTTTCGATTCGTGGCCTAGACATTCTTGTACATTTTGTTTATTTTTTTATCGCGTAACACGCTAGGTGGGGAGCCCTTGTGTAGCGTAGCGCTAGTGGCGGCCAGCCGGTTAGGGAAAAGAATGACGGGTGCCGGTGGCCTGTGGCACGCGTAGCCAAAAATAGTCGTTTGCTTCTGGCTGGATAGACGCCATGTTTCGGTGCTCTGCTTCGGCAGCTCACTCCTTGTACGTCTCGTCCTTTTCATTAAACCAGCGACGACGGCACGTCTACGTCGGACGCCGTCCCGTGGCTACAACCTAAATACCTGAATATTTAGTTCGTCATAGAGTGTACTTAACAATAACGTACAAGAGAGAGAAGGGGGGGGCAGAAACGCAATTAGCACGACACGCTGTTTTCATCGCGCTCTGAACTTAGTACCTATTATTAGTGCAGAAAAAAAAGATGCCACAGTGGTTCCTGATGGTATCATAGATTACTCTAGCGGTATTTTATTACCGTCCAGGCTGCAGCCGCTTGAACAGATATGCGAAATGGCAGAGAATGTTGATGTCGCATAGTTCGCATTTTTTTATTCCCCCTGTACGCTATTTACACATTGCCCTTTGGAGAATTCACAGCTTAAATTACGTCCGGACACGCAAAAACGTTTGTGTGTAATTTTGTAGTCAGCACTTTTTGAGGCGGATGTTGAGCAACTCTGGCAAGTAATTTATAATCCTCTGAAATATTTGCCTTGAACAGTTATTTCTTCCTGTGTGTTAACAAGGACCTACAACAAAGTGTCTATTGGCAGCCACGAGGTATGCTGAATTGAGCACATACAGACAATTTCTTTTATGAACCTCATGCAGTCGTGTTGGCGCATAGAGCCTTACTTAAAAACAGTTAAGAAAAGGATGAAAACTTGAAGACACAAAAAAACGGGGAATAGTTCGCACTAAAGTGCAAACTATCCAAAGACACAGCGAAGCTGACAGGCTCCCCGCTGGTACTGACGTTTTCAGCACGCGTTGGTGTTTTGTGCATAGCTTCAAGCTAAACGTTATTCCATCTCTTTCTAACACTTCTTCTTCTCTATTCTTCCATAACCCCTTCATTCCACCTAGACTTGCTGATGGTGCCTGCTTTTCTCCTATTTGGCTAGTTTTCGGACCAGTTCGCGACAAAAATTTTCTGTTAGTGCCTTTGCCATATTCGTGGTAGTTTTAAAGTTTTTGTTTAACTTATTGAAAATGATTTATTTATTAATAAACAGTAAATTCTCTGCTAAATAAACCAGTCATATTCTAATAGGCTAAGAATTCGGATATATTATAAATGACATGGCTTCTTTGGCTACTTTTGGCTTGAGTTCTGGCACCTTTTCGAGTCCATCTAACGGCCACCCTGCGGGTCCCACCCTAATTGTAGGGTAGCCAACCGAGCTAAAACTTGGTTAACCTCCCTGATTTTTCTCTTGGTTTCTTTCTTTGTCTGTCTCTCGAAGATACGTCAAAGTTCTGAATCGTCCAGCTGCATGAGGATGTTCCACGACTCGGTAAAGCCAATCAGCGTGGTCTCTGTGCATCAGTTCGTCCTGGGTTAAAGCCCACGGCGGGGCACTGCAACAACCTCGAGTCAAGCAAGGCCAACGCCGAGTCGGACAAGTGTTGCAGATTGGACGAGTTGGTGCATCATGAAATCGTAAGCTTAGAGCGCAGCTCTGTTTTCTCTCAAGCAGCGCTGCGTTATAACCTTACGATTTCAACGTCTATTTGTCGACCCCGTCTGAAGAGGCCCGGCAAGTTCAGCTAATCATCCCGTCATGACTGGCGGAGCAGAGTGTTCCCACGCACTGTCGAGGTGGATTTGCGAATCTAACCTCCGCATTCACAAAGGCTCCTCCACTCGACTTTCACCCTTCACTTGACAGAGTCGAGCACTGCGCCATCTCTCGGCCGAAAATGACTCTGCGCTACTCAAGAACTGCAGCAGACTATTGCTGATATGCAGTGACTTGCCATGCCTAGAGATGGCGTTCCCATCGGATTTTTCAAGTGAAGGCGAAGCCTTGAGTGAAGGGAAGTTCTAGAATACGGGGTTAAGCGCAGCTGCATCGCACTGGCGTCACGGCGCATGCGCAGTCTCGCGCAGCCAGCAGAAGCTCCGCGGAGCATCGTCTGTTCTCGCGAAGCTATGCCACCTGTTGCTAGGCTACGTGCACTGACGTCCTCACTGCGCGTAATTTTTGTTCGTGACGGATGAACCAACGCTGGTCTTAAACAGTTCCTCTGTTTAAAATGACAACGCGACAGAAGACTACGTCTTATTCAAAGTTCTTATGGCCTCGAAGAAGAGAAGTCCACTTGCCGAAACGTCAGCTCTATAGCGACAACCTGTGTATATGAATTTTCAGGACGGTATCGAAGCATTATCTCACAAACAGATACTCACGGATCATTGTCTGTATAAAACTTCAGCACTTCTTTCACCATCCCAATTTTCTTGATAATTATTTCTTCGGTCTCATTGAAGGTTATGTTCCAGCGACGAAACTGGCTGTTCAAAACACTTAGTAGAGGAAACTGTGTGTCAGAAAAAAATACCGATAAAAACACATTTATATTGCTGTGTCCATTTCTGCTTCTCCGGGTAAGTCGGAATGCTCGAGAAAAGAGTAACGCATAGATACTTGACCGAAACCAGCCCCTGCTAAAGTGTGCTTCTGTAATAACTGACTCGTAAAGGCGCGTTTACACTATAGAGACACGACACCAATTTCGGTCTGCGGGCTGTGTTTAAGAGTGTCTTTTCTTTTGTCGTCGGCCTATGTACACTGCAAAGAAACAAACAGTCCCTCGGCGGTCTCTCAAGAAACCCGCTCACGCCTTGTCGTGCTCACAGTATTTTGTTGGACAATCCTGTAGTCACATTGAAGGCACACGCAGTCACACCGACTAAACTTGCACACCTGCACCTCATTTTCAGCCATGCTCCCTGCTCTGCCATTGTCCCTCTCCGGCTAAGCTGTGCAGCCCCACCATAATCCAAGGTACGAGGGACGGGGCTGGGGATACACAATAGGGTAGCGAATAAAAGACTAGCGTTGGGTGCTTGAGCTGCCTTTTCAGACGCCGCGGAAGCCCCAGAGAGGGCATTGTTAACACCTCCCCCCCCCCCCCCCAAGATTGCCCGCTTCGTGGTCGTTTGAAGCAATGACATGGGCCGAATTTCCGCTGAGCCGCCGATCTCCCAAAGGCACGCTGACGACAGATCTGCGGATGCATTTCGCTGGGGTTGTCGGTCTCTCATTACGTTACACTACGATGAAATGTTGTTTGAGGCGTCGTCGGCGTCGTCTGCCTGTTGTGACCATGAGGTCTGGCAACTTCGTCGGCGGGTGACTCATCGAGTGGTGGTTTGCGTCTGTCTCATGTTTTTGTCGGGGTCATGTCCATGTCGTGTCTCTCATCATGTTACACTACGAAGAAATGTTGTTATTTGAGGCTTCGTTAGCATCGTCTGCCCATTGTGACCTTGGAGTCTAGCAACTTCGTCAGCGGGCGACTCGTCGACCGATGGTTTGCGTCTGCCTCGTGTTTTTGTCGGGGTCATGTCAGCGTCGTGTCACTCTATTGTAAACGCTCCTTAAGATTACAGCCAACCAACAGCGCTAGACTGCGACAAGCAAACATTTCAATAATCTCCACTCTCTCGATCACTGTACCGCAAATATTTTTATCAGGCATACTCGACGTTTTCACTACAAAGATGCATTTTTATGGTCACGCCTCTCCGATCCTGTGCCTGACCTTTGAAGCCTGTCGCATTGTGGGGAATGCAGCAACTAGTGGACTTAAAAATGTATACGAACATCATATTACTATCCTTCATCCAAGAGTACTCATTTTCTTAGCTAACACAAGAAACATTTAAACCAGGCGACATTTCTTGAGTTGCATTAAATGGTCACTATTAGTGTAAGAAATCAGGTTTTGCATATTTTTAGGGTAAGATCCATCTGCACAGCTTTCGGAACAACGTATTTCCTGTCTAAGAATGATGCCATGGATTCGACTACCACAAAATACAACACATTTCAGTATAGTCCTGAACAAAATGCAGAAAACCCTCGTGCTCCTAACTTAGAACACGTAAATGAACCGCTGGTGGCCAACATTACTCAGCGGCATGCCCTAAGTTTATCGCGGTTTTGAGCCCCGAGAACGTCAATATTACATTTCACTGTTTTAGCAGTGTTCTGAAGAAGATCGAAACATTACCTGTTTCGATCTTCTTTTTTTTATGAATTGCTACATCGCTTTCCATCTTGTCCTTGGCTCTTTTGCTTGGTATCTCCTTGCAGCTTTGGTTTATGAAAGTTTATTCCCGCATACGAGTATGTGCCTCTCGCGTGTGCTAGCACATCTGCATCTGCTTGCTTCAACGAATATTCAGCGTACTAAAGTAATAGTCCCGACGAGCTCATTTCACAGGCATTTTGGTATCGGCATCGGGGTCAGCGTTGGAGTTGTTTCTTTTGAGTGAAAGATCATAAGCTTGTCCGTGACCGAAAGATCGAGCAAGATGCAAATAAAAACTTTGACCTCCAAGTTTTTCATTTGCATATTTCTCAATTTTTTTTGCATCAAAAGTAATACGCGATAGTGCAATGGAGTTCCGCGCACATCGCCTTTTAAACCACTAGCCTAGCTTTGGTTTCCGGTGCATGGGTCAGCCGTGCCGAAGAAAAGGAATGACTCAGCGTGTATCATTGTGTGCTTCAAGCTATATCCTAGAATGCCGACTACAAGTATAGTTGTGAAATGCCCACTACGCCATAACTCTTCTTTCTGCGAATGAGAGAAAAATCAAGCGTTAGCGATTGCACTGAGTGAATGCTAACTAACGAATGTGAACGCTAATTAAGTAATGTGAGCCCTAAGTAGCGTTTCTTACCTGACCTAACATGTCCTCAAACTGTCCAATAGTTGCCATTAGTGTGGTTGTATTTAGATTTTCTGTATCCTTCATCAAGCTTTTCAGAAACTGCAAGAGAAAGTGAAAATTACTCGCACCCTGGTTTTGTAAATATACAAAACTATAATGGCACTACACTCGAACCTCTCTTTATCAAAGGTCACATATAGAACGAAAATACTTTTTAATATCAGAAAATTTGTGAAAAGCATATATTCTCAGCACTGTATAAAAAAAACTAAGCTATTTTTAACTTCGTTGTAAGTGATAATTCGTTACATCCGGGTTCATTGAATTAAAGTTTGATTGTACCTTCATCTCCTTCACTGAGAAAACGGCCATGTCTTCAACGATCTTTGTGCGCTCTTCTTCGGGTAGGTCCGGTACCATAATCTTCGTTATCATTGTTAAGAACGATTCTAAGTAAGCAGTTTCATTGGTTTCCAGGAATTCTTGGAGCAGTGCTTTCATGCAAACATCGTAGTTCGCAGTGGTGTCCACTTCCAGCTGCAACGACAAGAGCGCAAAAGAAAGACTTCCTTGCATCGAATTCGGCCTGGTTAAACAACAAATACCTACATACCTGCACTTAGAGTGCCGGAGATGTTTTTCCACAAACCCCAGTGACAAATGTTCGTGGTGTGACTGTACTCACTGTACTACTGGGACTGTACTTAGTGGTAGCTTTACTCAAGCTACCACTAATAGGCGTGTGGATGATGTGTGGTGGTGGGGGGGGGGGCATTCGTTTCGCCCCCCCCATAATCGCACCAAGAGCGGGACGCTAATTCTCTTCCACACTTTTAGACAGACCAGTCTATCCCGTCATTGTTTCAAGGTCCCCGCACGGCCCTGAGTTCCAGGACCAGAGAGTGGTCTCTTTTTCACATTACCATTCCGACAAGTATACTATCTCCTCCACGCCCCTCAATTCTTAAAATACTTGTACAATCACGCACTAAGCGTGTAGAGCCTATTTAACGCGTGCTTTTCGGCTACACGCTATCTCCCCTTTCGCAGTTGAAAAGAAACGAAGTCAAATCGAGTGAATCGATCGTGCGTGCGCGTAGTAGTCACGTGAGACGAGGAAGAACGAGTGGGTGGCTCCATGGTTAACGCAGTGGAGGAGACAATTCAGCACTGGTATTTACTTATTTATTCATTGAAAATACCTCAAGGACCCTGCCCACATCACAGGGTTTTACATGAGGAGTCGGAGAACAAACATATCGAGTTAGTTAATGTTTACAATGTGTGTCTCAACGGAGTTCTTGGAATGAGCATGGCTGATGTGAAAGCTGATGTCTGGGGAAAGATTGTTCCAGTCGATGACAGTCTTGACAAGAATGATTGCAGATGCGTGGCAGTGCTGGCACGATGAAGGTATATCGGCTTTATCAATGCTGGTGCGTTGAGAGATGCGATGAGCTGGATTGATGGGAGAACACTTACGTAGGACATGAAAAAAGACATGCAATAGTGAAGCTTGAGATTACGCTCCGAGTACAAAGAGTAGTTAGACCTGCCTCTTTTTTAGGTAGTTAACTTCTCTTGTAAAATATCAGAATAAATAAATCTCACCGCTCGGATTTTGCACTAATTCTATTAGATCGGTTAGAACGCATTCAGGGGGATCCCCGACAAAACAAGCATACTCTAATTTAGATGGGATTAGTGTTTTTTGTAAGCTAGTTTTTTCACCGAAGGAGAGGCGTGTGTTAGAATTCCGCTAATATAGCCTAAAAGTACGGTTAGCAGCATTAGTAATGTTGTCAATGTCAGTAGATCACGTGAGCTCGTTATGGAGAAAATACCCCATTATTTAGCACTGGATCCTGAGGAGGTGACACTGCCGTTAAGAGAATATTTCAATGCTGGGAAGTCATTGCTGTCTATTAAATGGAAACCGAAGATGTTTGCTAGTGTTCCTCACCATATAACCAATCACTGAACTATTTATCTATATTTTAGCGCTAGCTTATCATTGACGTCGATGATCGGCGATAAATTACGCAGTCGTCGTTTAACAGGCTTGGTTTTGAAGAAAATGTTACTGGTAAGATGTTAATTGAATAAAATGTGTTGCCCCAATACAGTGCCTTATGGCACTCCGTATAAGACAGTTCATGATGAATTACTTGCATGCACAGAATTGCTTGTCGGTTAGTGAGGAAACTCCTCAATCCGTCGGAAAACAAGAGCATCTAAGTCAAGTCACGAAAGTTTTGATAGCAAGCGTTTATGTGGCACTTTATCGAATGCCCTTTTTCAAAGTCTGTGAAAAGTGCGTCTACGTGTATGTTTCTGATCAAGGCCCAACATGGATATCGTATATATTTTTGCGTGTATGAACCAATCGAAACCCACCCTAACGGTGGCGCGCGAGTCACCAAGCTTGTGTCACGGAGAGCACCAGAATGACGAGAAACATACGGCGATAATAGCGCACTTTTTGTTCATTTATTCATTTTGGATGATAATGACGGCCAAGGGTCACTGATGTTGCTTTTCAACCACCGTTGATTCTCATCTTTACTCCGCAAAGCGAGGTACGAGGGACAGCTCACTGCTGCAAGCGTTTATTACTTCAGTTTCGTTTCTTATATATTGTGCAGCATGTTGTCCTTTGGACTCGACATAAGGCGGAGAAAGGATGCTGGGATGAACCTTGGCTCCCCTTATGCCGCAACGTGGCGCATACAAATGCTAACAGTGGACACAACATCTGGCAGGCGTTGTCTCATCGTTAATTAGGGACAGACTTATCGTCATGAGATTGTGCCACTTTCCGAACTGGGTTTTAGAAGCCTATCGAATCGCAACATCCACATGGGACACTGGACGAGAACCTCAAGCCACAGAAACCAAAACCCCAATTCTCTCTATTTTCACCAACAGAGCTCACGCACGAAAAATTCAGACACAACCACACTGAACTAGCTTCCTAAACATCATCTTGAGAAGCCCCGCCGCGGTGGTCTAGTGGCTAAGGTAGCGGGTTCGATTCCCGGCTGCGGTGGCTGCATTTCCGAGGAGGCGGAAATGTTGTAGACCCGTGTACTCAGATTTGGTGCACGTTAAAGAACCCCAGGTGGTCGAAATTTCCGGAGTCCTCCCTACGGCGTCTCTTATAATCAATGGTGGTTTTGGGACGTTAAACCCACAAATCAATCAATCAATCACTCTCTTGAGAAACATGTTCTTTCAGATGGCGCGTAAGGACCACTAGCATCTTTGTTACGTTTCCTAATTGTTCAGCGTGAGAAATATCTATTGATAAAAACCCACCAAGAGGTTTCTATGTCATACCGGTATCATAAGATCAGTTTGGTGATGGTGAAAAATGATCAGTTTTGAATTCCTTCATCGTGAATGTCGTCTTCACGCGAGCTACAGGAGGCAGTCTATTGTTGCTGAGAACTTTGATCACGCCCTTCTTCAATAGCAATCAGCGGCGCACCATATGACACTAAAACTA
>WOVY01007717.1:0-35886 GCA_013436015.1 Rhipicephalus annulatus | reverse complement strand
TGACAGTCATCTCACTCCGGCCCAAGGAGAACAGATTTTTTTCTTCTGCATGAGTTCAGAGGTTCGTTCTGACGTCCCTCAAGTCACGTTATGTCGAACAGACACTACTGCACATAGAGTTGACACTGGGACCAGCTCCGTTGCGACAGCGCCCCTATTGCGTATCACCAGTGGAGAGTGACGTTAGTTCAGAGCAAGTAGAATACATGTTACCGCACGGAGTCATCAAGCCTCCTTGTATCGCTTGGTCTTCACCGGATTTCCTCTTCAAGATGAAGCGCAGTTGCATCCGATTAAGGAGTCTGAACAACATCGCGCTAAAATTTGTTTACCCACTTCTCCATTCAGACGATAGCCTCCAAGGTGCCGATTTTGTTTCTTTACTTGACCTGTGTCCGGGCTGTTTGCAATCCAACTAGCCAGTGTGATCATCCGAAAACAGCGTTCGTCGCACCAGCCTGCCTCTTCCACTTTATAGTAAAGGCTTTAGGACTTCTCGATACTTTCGCAACATTTGAGTGAACGATGGCAAGAATTTTACACATGACAAGTAAAATACGTACTTTAAAAAAAATGACAGCATACCCACGTGGTGAATAAGAAAGAGTAGGGCGAAGATGGGTCCACATGCCGCTGCCGCTCCACTTCGGTCTCCCGTTGTCGTGCTGCGGGGTGCTTGCGGTGGCGCCGCCGCAAAGATAACGGGGATTCTAGTTTATCTGCTTTGCGCCCCCGTAAATCGGGGTCCCTTCTTCGAGTTCGAGCTGCCACCGCCCTGCACGCACGCCATTCAGAAGCCTTGTACATCCTCTCTAGCGCACCAGACGCTGCTTTAATTTTACTATAGAGTGCCCCCTGACGTATGGTGCCACCGAAGAAAACGCGATCGTAGTCGCGCGACCGTCTTTCTCGTTCCGTACATGTGACGTCAATCTTTGTTTTCTACAAGTGACACCCTCTAGTGTCGTACAATTTGCATTTTTCAGCGTATAGTACAAGTACCGCCCTCTATAGCCAGTTCGAGAATTAACGATGGGTGATTATATACAACCGGGATGCACAAGCCACGTCATAAGGAGCTTCGCCCATGAAAGAAGAAGCGCGTCTCTCGTCAATAGCAAGAAAACGACTTTATTAATGTTCTACTGAACAGCATGCATGATGCTAAGTAGTGCGGACAATAGAAAACTGGCTGATATTGTATATCTTTTTTTTAATTCTGCTTAGTAGGAGAATATTCGTTTTGTTTAGTTTCTGGTTACACCTTATTTGTGGTTTGGATGCGGTTTTTGCATTGACTGGGTAGTATTGCTACGTGTCAGTGGCACCACGATAACCAGACTGAAGAGAAGTACGAGGAAAGATAGACTGGTTTCTCGCCATGAAACTCCGCCGCTGGCGTTCACTCACAGTGTAGCAACGCTGTAGCCACATTTGAACGAATGATTCATTCTGCTTAGAGGCTCTACACTGTCCATTGGCTGGTGCTGCTTCAGCGATCATCGTGTTTTTTCCCGCACATTCGAAACTAGTATAGAGCGGTTCTCAGTAGCACTCCTTTGTGCTGCCCTGCCGCTGAATTCATTGACGTGTCACTTTGGCCGCCATCAAAAACAGTGCTTAGATATTTTGCGCGTGCTAACGGCCTACTACGAGACTTAGCAAGAATCAATGCAGTCAAAAACTTTTCTGTACCAAAATCTACAAAGGATTTTCTCAGCTTATAGGACTATGCTCTTCCGACCCTTCACGAAAAAAAATTGTAGGCATAGTAACTCCTGTTACGTAACTTCTCATGCATTGCATCACATTCGTGTGGCGTTCCGAAGAAACACCCACGTTATCGATTCTTATCGTGCTCCTCTGTACCACTTGAACTTTCACCTACTTTAGCTCTGCTGGTCCTACGAAAATTCATACGTATGCAAGTGGCCGTGACATTGTCGTTGTTCTAACTCATCAGCAATGTGGCCATAACTGTTTCTTCGCATAATTAGGGTGCACGTTAAAGAACCCCAGGTGGTCTAAATTTCCGAAGCCCTCCACTACGGCGTCTCTCATAATCATATAGTGGTTTTGGAACGTTAAACTCCACATATCAATCAATCAATGTTTCACCGCATAAGCCAGACCAAGGCCACTTCACTGTGGCCATACTATGCCTTTCGCCCGGAACGCAATCATTTCTGCATGGATCGCGAGCGCTTGGTTTTCATACGGGTGGTCACCAAATTCGGGCCATACGTACACAGATGCCCAATTTAGGGATTTACCTACCACCATGCGCCATGCCGGCTGATTTTTTAACCATTCCTCACGACATCTTGCTCGCCGGGCCTCACGCCTGCAAAAATTTTCTTATTCGGTCGTGTACAAACCTGGCAGCCTGCACCCCAATGTCACTTGCCGCTATCTATTCACACGCAGACACTGTTTCTTAAAGTGTAACAGACGCCTATCAAGCCTTCAGACTATAGTTGAAATGCGAGACAGCTGTTGGGGTAAGAAGATGGATTGCTGCCCATATCTATATGCTGAAGATCATTAATGGTGGACACATTAGGGCATGATCACATGGTGTTCATATAAAATTAGTCCTTCGATGTCTACGTCACACCAAAGCTTCTTAAATGTCACTGAGTACGTCTATATATTCCAGAGACGATAGACTCATTATTCTACATGGAAAGAGAATACATACAACTTGGGGTGAGCAGGTTTATTCATTGACAGATAAAAGTTAAATTTAGCCAACCCGATGCATGCACAGCTGTGTCTACGCGCTTGTAAGTGTGTGTGTCCGCTGATCATGTCTGCTTTATTGTATGTGCCTGTATGTAAGTGTATATATTGAGTCAACAAACTAGGATGATCAAGGAACTTTTTACCGGCCTTAGATCATAGTTATGCGAGCTAAAGTTGTCATTCTGCTACCTTTGCTTTTCACCCTTGCATATGGTAAGTTTTTATTAGGAAATATTCCCAATCCTTCTAAAACAACAAAATTTTTGTCCTTATTACTAACACATTACTTATTTGATTGATATAACATTACAAAACTTTTCTCATAGCCGTACTGATTTTGCTTTCAACTGAAGTGAAAACAGCACGTCCTGGTGCTAAAAACGTTTAAACAATGTTATTAAGCTCTGCTGAGACAGAAATAAGGTGTGTGTCACCGCAGATACAAGCGCGGGCAGGGAACACTCATTCGAGCGTGATTGAAGCACGTATGTCAGCGTTAGGACATAAAAAGAAAGCAATAGCCACTCTTGCGTTCGGCCCGGCAGTTCATCTGGGCATTTTGCGTAAGCCGGTCTGCTCAAATGCTTTCAATTCCTTTGGCACCCAGTAAGCCCGACGCTGTCCTGTAGGTGTTGCAGGCAGTTCTCTGTGGTAGGGTCACAACGAAAGCTTCGCGAAACAACCCTTTTGTTGAACGGGTTCGAACAGCGTGAGATGGCACCACGGTGGCAGTTCTCGTAGAGTCAACCCCTCGACTGGGCTATTGTCGACCACGCGAGTTCACCACAACAGCGCCGACAGTTTGAAGCGTGGGAAGCCGTCCTAGTCACCGCTTTCTGGGATCAAGTACCTATCCTACCAAGTTCGGGTAACTTTTAGAAACACTTTAGCACCACGATGCCTTGGACCGCGGCCGACGTTCGCGTGAGCGGCCTTCTCTTGGGAGGAGCTCAACTTTCCACTCCACCGAACTCTACCTCCTCACTCTTCACTGTCTTCAGGCGTAGGCCGGATGCGTCTTTGTGTGGTGCACTCGTGTTACCAATGCACCTTTTCGCCCGTGTTTCTTACCAGCCGGGTGGTCGAATATCTGTACCCTTTGTGGTGAGTTGAGCACAGAGACTTGACGTCACTTGATTCGTGGCAAGAGTGGTCACCGCCTTCATCGGACCTCCGTTTAAGGAGACGACGTGCTATAAAAGCCGAAAACATTTCGTAAATAAACGCTGAAATTCTGTACAGTTTCATCTTTCTCATCATGTAAATAAATCTTTGTTGAGTTTCCTAAGAACGTGTCTCCTCACCGGTGAGCGTCGGCTATGCGGACGACGGTGGGGAGCCAGCTACAGTAAAGAAACCCGCCGCACCTGCCTTCGACGTCGAGCACTTTAAAATACGCGGTAACGATAAGAACAATGAAAGGGAAAAGTATTATTCTATTATTGGCTCGCTTCTTTGTACCAACTAACCTAATTACGTAAACACGTATGATGTCACCGACATTAACTCAGAATGTATGTATGTATGGTGTACTTTACTATGAGGCCGGGACGTATGGAGGTTTTTTTTCTAAGGCAATAAATTTACCCTGAATGTCCTGCTTCATGTTTCTTCTTTCATTCTATACATACCATCTTAGAAATTATCAACGACATGAAAGTGCCGCGCAAAATTTTTAACGCAACGCTAGGAGGTAGAAAGACGTAGAAAAGTTGGCCTCTTATTTTTTTCTGTTAGCGTTTGGTGCTACTCGATGATGAAAATAATAACTGTAGAGGTGTAGGTGGTTTTCAAAACTTGTGGTTCTTATTCTTACCCAGTTGCCTATATTCACCTGTTATGAGAATGCCTTATCACACTATTGCATTTCTTCGGCTAGTGGAATTAGAAATTTATTGTGGACTGATTGGTTTTGTGAAACTTTTATTGTTTATTGTTTACAAACGTTGTGACGGCCACTACTGTTGCTATTCGCCTTATTTAGACAAAATACAACAGAAGTAATACTGATTCCAGGAAAACATGGCTATAATTAAAATGTTCGCACTGCTTTTTACAGGTGGTGGCACGTATAGGGAAACGAAAGGTGAGTAAATGTTCAGGCATGAATGAGTGTATTCGCATGAACGCACTATACAGTCAGATGTCGTATTAAAATTTTACTTTTGATATAATACATATATGCCTTCCAAACGCACACACTTTTACACATACACACACACATACACACGCACAACACACACACAACACACACACACGTGCGTATGTGAGTTCTTGAGTGTTCGTGTGCATCTTGCTATGAATGGGAGACAGCGAATGTCACAGACGTTACACTTTTATTCCATTACACTGCTTCCTGCATCTTTGATAGTGCCATTTCCGTTGCCGTGACAAGATGCGAGCGTTAAAACTGAAGGAGAGTCGTATAAGACCAAAATGTTCAAACGCGGAGAGAGTCCCGTGTTCGAAAGGTGTTCCCAGAACTTGAAAACAGGATATTCAGAGTGGACAGTCAGGTTACATGCACTAAAGCTATGGTGGGCGAGAATAGCTGTTGTGTTGTGGACAACACATCTTTACATCTTATGTTTGAACTGGTCATGACAAAACATTATTTTTTCTGAGGAACAAACGAGGCTAAGCCTTCGTGGTGCAGCGCCATCTGCAGTATCGCGAAAGTCGTGTTTTTCTTTTCGTGAATGGTGCACATGTGGCTCTACCAGAGTACGTATTCTTCGACCAAAGCTCATGACAGGTTTGCGAGGTCTGCCTGCTATGAGGCAAAGTGGCTACTTTTCAAGCAGGTAGCCGTAGAAAACAAATGGTTCATCTCTTCGTAAGAGCATTTGTATAACACAGAAGTAAATTTCTGTTGTTGTTTGAAAGTTATAGTCCAGTTTATTATGCATGAATTCAAGTTCAAGCATAGTGATACATTCACCTTCCGAGAAATAACGTCCATGATTAATGATTAAATAAAACAATGCGCTCAAAAATGATTAGCCTATAAAATTGCAGAAAAATTCACACTTGTGTATTTACTCGACGATGTGTCATATACGCGACTTAAGCTACAAGTAAAGGTTGAAGGAAAGGCGACACCATGTAGCGAACTCTCGCAATCAGTACTATGCAAAAAAGTATTAGACAAGCGAGTGTACTACCTTTCTTGTAGGATTTAGTGATCCCCCATGTTTATCCAATTCGCAAAATGGGGTCGTAGCTCACTGGATACTCGGCCACAACAAGTCTAAGATTCTTGCTTTTGCCCTGCAGTCTAAGACTGCTGAGTATTTTTTAGCAATATCGAAGGAGTCACCGGACAACTCCACGTTGCATTCGGAAGAAATTACCCATTAGTCTTTTAGATGCGGAGCATCTAATACTCGAGGCTTGTAGTGCGGCGCCGTCCGCAAGCTTCCTCAACCTTCTTCCACTATCTGTGCATCCCTTCCTCCTCTACACACCGCGCACGCTTCACTCCTCTACCATCTGTGCACCCTTCCTCCTCTACACACAGCGTGCGCTTCTCCTCTTCACGAACATTCGCTAACTGTATATTGTAGCGCGCATGCGCCGCCACGCTTCGAGAACATCGGCAGCTGACGCGCGCGCACGTGCCGTCGCGCTTCGAGAACATCGGCAGCTGACGCGCGCGCACGCGCCGTTGCGCTTCTCCCCCTTCTCGAACATTCGACAGCTGACGCGCGCATGCACCGTCACCCACCATCTGTGCCGCGCGCGCTTCTCTTTTTCGAGAACATTCTACAATTCTCCTGATTCTCCAGTGGACGCGCATGCGCCGTCGCGCTTCGAGAACATTCAACAGCTGACAGTGCATGCGCCGTCGCGCTGTATATATACTCAAGGTTGGCGCTCGCTCGCTCAGTTGCCGCTCGTCGGTTGGTTTGTACGGCGCGTCGACGTCCAAGGTCGCGGTGAAATGAATTCCAACGAATCCACAAACACAATGATCGACGTCCCTTCGACCAGCGCCGCCCTTTCGCATACGTGTGTACGTGTTCACTCATTTAACACCCCCTCCTACAACCACGTTAACCAATTTAGCCATGGACCCAAGTAAGTTGCAATTTAACACCCCCATTTCACAACCACGTTAACCAATTTAGCCATCGACCGAAATAAGTCGCACTTTAACACCCCGTTAACCAATTATATGCTCCGCATCCTCCTCAGTGTTCCCCCGAGGGAAGCTGCGGGCAATTTTTTTTTAAATGCTAAACATTATTTTGCGCGCTGCAAGCCCTTTTGGTATCTATCTATCTAACTATCTATCTATCTATATATCTATCTATATATCTATATATCTATCTATCTAATCTATATATCTATATATCTATCTATATATCTATATATCTATCTATCTATCTATGTATCTATCTATGTATCTATCTTTCTATGTATCTATCTATCTATGTATCTATGTATCAATGTATCTATGTATCTATCTATCTATGTATCTATGTATCTGTCTGTCTGTCTGTCTGTCTGTCTGTGTGTCTGTCTGTTTATTTGTCTGTTTATTTGTCTATTTATTTGTCTGTTTATTTATTTGTCTGTTTATTTATTTGTCTGTTTATTTAGCCACCTTCGTTTGGGTGGTCTCGTGATCACCTCCTTAAATTGGGGTACACAAACATTAGTGCGGGAGGGTCAGATACTTTGACGAATAGATGCACTTCTCACGACATATATATTGTCACAACCTTGCCGCGTACGTCGTCAAACACTACCAAAAAATAGTGGTACATATGCGGAAGTGGGTATGTGCCACTGGTATGCGGGTATGTGCGACAGGTGACTATATTTCAAAGCTTTGCAGGAGCAGTGAGAACACGGATTGGTAACTTTAACGCTAGAGCATTAAGAGCAAACTGCCATAGGCAGCGTCGATTGGGCGATTGAAAAATTAAATGTCAATGTTCCAGCCGGAACTGAACCCTAAAATTCGGTGTGGAAATGCAGTATACTACCACAGAGCTACGCCTGGCGTCGGATATACTTTCAAATAGACCCTAATAATTCTTCAACGTGAATTTTGTTGCAGTACAGGCTATTCGATTTTTCAAAACTTACATATGTACTTCTCTGATACAGCCATCATGTCGGGTTAACTTAAATTATAGTTAGGCGCCATCCGCTGAAGTTGGTTTTTGTAGCAGTGTCGAGGGTTACCATCCTCGTGAGCCCCAGAGTAAACACAAGTGCGAAATATTAGCTTACCATTTGTGGTTTCGCTAATATCTAGTTTGCTGTTAGCATCGTTATACAACCATACACAACTAGAAATATAAAACATACGCGTCTATTTACCGTATGTGTATGCGTGCAGTGGTACATCTACTTAGGCGCCACGGCATAACGTCTCGCTGAAAAAAAATATGACACATTCACTTTGCTTTCGTCCTATTTGTATAACATCAATTCCTAATGTACGTAGGATGTGCCAAGTTAATTATTCTTGGGCCAACTAAGCTCCTCCAGCCGCTATAAATTAGGCTTGGCTACCCGCTTCACCTATGCAATACGCGGAATGCCATCAACTTACCTGTACATACAATCTGTATCTTTTGGTTTGCCGGTATAAAACGCTTCCTATCTACACTTTCATAATAATATGAACGGGCTTTTCTTATAGGTGTGCTGTCAAGGAGCTCATATATGGTCGTTCATTTTAGATTTTGCTGAGCGAAACGAGGTCTACCTCGCAAGTGCTGAATTTACAATGTATAACACTTTACTCCTATTACGATGCATCAATTGCCTGAATAGTTTACGAAGAAGTTCAGGAAAATTGAGGAATTTGGTGGTAATCCGTTCTTATGTACCATGCTAAAAAAAACACTAGTTCTCAAATTCATTCTTCACAATTTATTTGTAATCTAAAGTTTATGCAATATGAGTGTTCCACCAAACTTATGCCTCGCATGCTGTTGCAGAGTTGACAGGATATGACCCGGATGACAAAGGAAATCCTAACGGTAATGTGCAAGATTCAGCCACAATGTTTCGTGGAATTTTGTTTCATCTTCCGAAGCACAAATAATACCAGCAAGAGCTGTAATATGCATCTTGTCATCTGAGATTCATGGAATGCAGTGCTACATTACTTTCACTGTGATGCTTCTGCTGGTTGGTTGGTTCCTCAATATCTTGGCGCAACCTACTCTGGGGGATGTGCGATGAATCGGATGGCGACTCATTTAGCAAACTAAGTTACTTATTTGAAGAACGTGTTGAAAATGAATTGTTTATACAGAACAGAACAATGATATAAGCTGGGAAGAACTTAACAAATACTATAAACCGTCAGAGTACTAAAATAAACTAACCCAAAAAAAGAATTGTAAGATAAGCATACTAAACTGAAGTACGCCTCACACTCACTTTTTTTAGACTCTCGTAAAATGTTAGATACAGCGTTGAAAATGATCCTTTGGTTAAAACCGAGTATGATTGGGCCAGACGAAGAAATCGCCGGAAGTCTCACATTTAAAGCGAAACTTTGCAGAGGTTCTTGTAGGGATCTTCATCTTTCTTTTTTCAATCTTCAGTACGTCGAAAAGAAGAGCTGCAGATAATAAATGTCATCAAAGTGATGATGCAAAGGTGACTGGGCCAGACCCGGCCTGTAAATGAAAGACTTCAGAGGGGGAGGGGACTAAGTTTGTTTAAAAGGGCAAGAGAAATGTGCCACGTCGTAACTCTTTGTCGCGCACAGGAGGACACCTCAACAGCATGACACAGGAGATGGGGTAATGCGAATGAATTTAAATGAGAAATGAAGATAATTCTTGTAACTTTTATGTCTTCTTTTAGCTTTAGTGGTGGAAAATCTGGGTAAAACAACAGAAATTTACCGTAGGTATTGGCCATTGTACATTTTAGAATTATCCTGTTGCGATATACGCTGAACTCGGCACTACAGACAAAACAGGGTAATCATGAGATGATTTTGCCCTAACATCCGCATAATATTTGTGCGCCGAACCTCCATAGCGTAGCCCCCACACTAGCCGTACAAGCTGCATATATCAGGAATTGAGAGAATAACAGGTCTTTAAGGTACGCGAGAAATTAGGTGTGCTTTAAGGTATGGAGATGTATTCGGGAGAATACGAAGGCATACTTCATAGTCATCAACCATCGAATCAACATTTCATTTAATTTCATTTCATTTATTTTCTCTCAATGCACAAGGCGTTACAGAGAGGAGTGGTGAAAAAAAACAAACAAACTGTACAAACAAATGGAGCATGTTTAAAAAGGGTATGCGTTTATGGTATTCTTGAAGTTGGTCGGGTCAGTGATGGATGCGATGGAAGCGGGAAGGTGATTCCAGTCCGTGCTTGTTTTGGGCACGAATGAATTAAAATACTTCATACTTCATAGTCATCAACCATCGAATCAACAAAGTGCGCATAATGCTTTGCAGATGTGTATCGAGAACCTTACCTCTCCCTTGAATGACGACTAATTTTGTAGTAGGTTCTTCCCAATTTAAAAATATTACAATTCATGCGCAGGTACTTTGGAAAAGTACTTCTTTCAGTAGACCTACGGCAGTCTACAACGAGCTCTGCGAAGGCCACTCTTCGAGCTATCTTTTTGACTGTGCAGTGCTTTCGGCGAGGGTATATTGTCTTTATTATTCCTGATTGCAAATAATTCACATATTTCAGGAACCTGCTCATTCTTAAATTGAATTCCTAAATACAGGAGCCCCTGATACGTTTACTTACTTTTGTTTACGAAGTACTGACAGTGCCGTCAGAGGCACTACAGTGAGAAGTAACACGTTATAAGTAGGTTTGAATGTCACATATTAACACCAAAGGTGAAAAAGTAGGCGCAATAAATAATAAAGTATAAACAAAGCCACTATGCAGGAAAACACCTAGCAGTAAATCATAAAGCTTTAGGGTGATAAAGCATAAAGTGCATCAATAGCTATTTATTGACTAAAGCAGAACTGATGCATTCAACTCTCATATTGTTCCAGAACAAAACCGGCATTCTGCAGATTTCTTTATTGCCAAACATTTCCCACACATTAAGTAAAGGATTGCCTTGCGTGGACTCACAATAAGGGCCAAGTATATACTGTTCCCCGATCAATGCCACCTTTTGAGCGAAAAATTGTCTGCAAAATTTTTAGACGAACTTTCTTGCTGCAATCTTCTACTGACTCCTATTTTAGATTGGCCTTAGCCTAAGTAGCTCTAAGGGTAGAGTGTAGTTATGAGTCACGAACAATGCAGCTATATGCTGTACTTTTTGTAAGCGTTGCTTGTTACTTACCATAGGTGGGCCTCAGGGCTCCCAGGCATATTTGAAAAGCAATTCAACAAATGCTTTGAATAGCAGTTATTTAGTATCCTTAACAAAACATTTTGCATAACACCATCAAAAACTTAATGACTTGCCTGCCTTTGCGACTATGGAATCAACATGGCGATGCCATTTTAAGTGACGTTCAAACTATACTCCAAGATATTGGTATTCATAAACTTGAGATAATAAAACATTATCTAAATTACACAGAAGTACACGTGAATTTTTTCTTTAAAATTGACATAAAAGCAGTAGTACTACATTCTCATCTTACGCAGCAGCACCACTGGCTTATGAGGCTTAGATCACATTGCAAAACTTGACAATTGTCTTTACTTGTAATATTACTACTTAAAACACCACACCCACGCACGATCTCAAACGTGACACAACTGCTTCCCCCATGTCTACTGTAATTAAAAAAAGTAACAGTGTTGTAAAAACTGAGCCGTTAGGGACATCAAAAGTGAGGTCCCTTTTTAACGACTCAAATATATATATATATATATATATATATATATATATATCGGTTTTTTCTGCATTTTAGGCTATTCGTCAATCTAGGAATTGAGTTGTTTATTGTTGCCGTAGGAATGTAATTATTCAGTAATCATGGAATAAACCACAGTGCCGAACACCTTCCTAAAACTTAAAAAGAAACACTATATCGCTTATATCGCCTATGAAGAGAACTGTTGATATCATGAGTGATATAAATTATTTGTGCTCAACAAGAAAATTCTTTCTGGTACCATGTTGGTATGAATAAAGTAGGAAATAGCCATAGTTGAATATAAAATATGTTCTACATCTTTCCAAGCTACTAAGGTCATACAAATTTCTTCCGTCAATTTTCCCAGTTGCCAGCGTTTGCACTTCTGCATGGCGCTTTTGCAATGTGTCAATATGACAGAGCCCTCTTTGGCTGTGTTGTATCTGTCACATCAAAACAGTATTGTGTAGAAAACGCCAATCTAAAAATCTAAACTTCAACATTCGAATATTTGATTAAATTCGAAGGACATCTTTGCTTTTTGAAATATTCTACCACCATAAAACCTAAGTAGAATAATTAAAATCGTTACAAAGACTGCATACCTCTGCTAATTAGAAAAAAAAATAGGCACAAACATAAAGAATAGTTCAGCTGCCATAGTTTTCTACTGCGATCACGTACAACCTTAGGCTCAGTTGTTATTATATTGGGCTGGTATTCGTCCAACAAATTGACCGATTTGGTTCAATAACTAGCAGGTATTACACTGCTGTCAACCCTTACTTAGTCGCATGTGTTACGTCTTGTGTACAATAATGGTGACTAAGCAATTGAATACACAAACACAACTGAAGTAAACATCTACATACTTTTCTCTAAAGGAATTTGTTAAGAATTTCGACTGTTGGCCAGCAGGTCACCAGTTGAAATCCCGGCCGCAGAAGCTGCCTTTTCAATGAAGAAAAAAATGCTTGAGGCTAGAGTGGTCCAAACGGCTGGAGCCCTCCTCTCGGTCTCTCTCGTAATCACATCATGCCTTGTACACGTTAAGCTCCAGCGATTGCTATAATATTGTTAGAAGAACACTACTACGCAACAGAGAAAAGCGCATTAGTTAATGCTTGTGCCGGCTATTTTGCAAAGATGACATTGTATTCATTACACAAAATCACAATTATGGTAACTACAGCCATATTTAGTACGCGCACATCAACATTTATTAGGTCACAGTAATTTTTCAGCCACTTCGATGTCACAAAAAAGCAACATATTGTTACGGTGATAAAGTAAAGGAAGCGGAAGTAAAAAATCAGTTGACAAGCACGCGAGTGTGCCAATCAGCCATTGTGATTCTTGCCTGAGATTGTTTCTCTGAAATTGCGTTTGTACAGAAGTCACCAACCCAGTAACATATTAGTGAGAGGAGCTGGGTAACTATCAGGCAACGGAGCTCAACAGCGGACGCCACGTCGGTTTTCCAGCCGTGGCCAATGCTGAGCCCTCCGCGTCAACATCAGCGTCTCCGACGAACACGGCGTCGCACCCGTACGTGTTCACGCCACTAAAGAATCCCGGTACATTCTGCGGGACTGAGAGCGTCGACGTTGACAATTGGTTGGCCATGTTCGAACGAGTGAGTGTGCCGAACAGATCAGGTCCCACACCTCAGTTGGCTAATGTGCTGTTTTACTTGAGAAGCACGGCGAAGGTGTGGTATGAAAACAACGAAGTAGAACTCACAAGCTGGGACCAATGCAAAGAAAAGATGCGAGAGGTGTTTGGCAAAACCACCAGTCGTAAGATTGCCGCCAATAAGGAATTGGCCTGCCGTGCCCAATCCCCAACGGAATCATACCTCGCATACATTCAAGACGTGCTGGCCCTCTGCAGAAAGGCCGAAAGCGACATGACAGAAGGTGACAAGGTAGGGCATGTCCTGAAAGGGATTGCCGACGACGCGTTCAATCTCCTGCTGTGCAAGGGCTGTTCCACCGTAGACGCAATCATCAAAGAGTGTCGAGAGTTCGAGCAAGTAAAAAGTTGCCGCATTCTGCAAACATTCGCCCGACTTCCAAACACCGCTGCAACATCGACTTGCGAGGACCAGTCCGCACCACAACGACCGTCGCCGCTGGGAGACCTGACAGGCATCGTTCGTCGTGAACTGAAAGCAAGACACCCTCGGCGTTCAATTCGCGCAATACCGATACCACTCCTGTTACTGTTCCTCTTGTTCAAGACATCGTGCGCCAGGAGCTTGAAAACATCGGAGTGCATTCTGTCAGCGAACGCCCTTTCGCGATGCCCTCCTCTGAACGACGGTTTTCTTCACGTACTCGACACCTGGCTGAGTGGCGAACTGCAGATGACCACCCTATATATTTCAACCGCCACCGCGTTGGACATAATGCACGTACTGCCGCAATACATGGCCCTCGGCATCTCGTGCAACGAACAATATGACCCGTTTCGATGGTACCGCCAACATTTTCACCTGCCGAAGAGTCCCATGCAATCGACCAATCTCGGAAGTCTCGGTACAACCGCTCGCCTTGAACACGTGGGCACCAGTCTCGTTCGCCGCAAATACGTCGCCCATCGTGCCGTTCTCCACAGCCACGGCACTTCTCGTCCCCCTTGGCTTCCACCCACATCGTCTCGGAAAACTGAGAAGTGCAGCCCCCGGAGGATCTGCTGCATTGAAGACTTCCGCAGCAAATCCTCTCTCCATTCCTACCAGACGAAGTGAAATAGACGTTGAAGTAGATAGCGTACCTCTATAAGCATTTGTGGACACCGGCGCAAGCATTTCATTTATGACTTGAAGCCTGCACACACGTGTAAAGAAAGTTATGACACCAGCGGCTTCACAAATGCTTGTGTGGCCGATGGTGGCACGCCGATGGTTCTCGGTCTGTGCACTGCCCGCTTAAGTATGAAGGATCACACACTGCCTCTGTAATTTTAGCCGTGATTGACCACTGCCCTTATGACGTTATCCTAGGCCTGGACGTCTTGTCGAATCACTCTGCTCTTATCGATTGTGCTACCGGTGTCCTTCAGCTATAACTGCTTCAGATAGTCGATGAACACTATACTGCCCCGCCGCGCCTGTGCTCACTTCGGGATGTGCGACTGTCACCTCAGGCAGCCACCTACGTCATTTTAACCACACAGCCACATGTTCTAGATGGTCAGTATGTACTCCTTCCTCTCGCCGACGTTCTCTTGGAGTGCAACGTCGCCATTCCCCATACGCTTGTGACTGTCGCTGATACCTCTACCTCGCTCCCACTTATCAATTTTAGCTTTTGCCATCAAGTGCTTCCTCGTGGCATGTTCTTGGCCAGCGTATCCAATGCTGACAAATTAAAAATAGCGGCTCTCACCACCGAGATCAATTTACTTCAGTCTTCTGTAGGTAACAGCATCTGTTCTATGCCAAATCATTTCTCGAAGATTATTTCACCCGACCTCAATCCTGCGCAAGCCAACGACATTCATCGCCTTCTCGCGTGATATACCGACATTTTTAATTTCGACGACCTCTAGGGCAAACATTCAGTGTTCAGCATCATATAAACACTGGTGATGCCATTCCCATTTGCCGACGTCCCTATCGCGTTTCCCACACTGAGCGCAGATTTATCGAGGCGGAAGTTGACAAAATGCTCAAGAAAGGTTTCATAGAACCATCAAGTAGTCCTTGAGCCTCCCCTTTCATTCAAGTGAAGAGAAAGGACAGTACCTGGTGATTCTGCGTTGACTATCGCCACCTCAACAATATCACGCGAAAAGACGTATAACCGCTACCACGCATCGATGACGCGTTGGACTGCCTGCACGGCGCTACGTACTTCTCGTCTATTGATCTTCGGTCTGGCTACTGGAATATTTTGTCGATGAAATGGACCTCGAGAAGACGGCCTTCGTTACACCGGATGGTGTATACCAGTTTAAGGTGATGCCTTTTCGACTATGTAACGCCCCTGCCACATTCGAAATGAATGATGGACTCTTTCTTGCGTAGTTATAAGTGGTCTACTTGTCTCTGTTACCTAGATGATGCGATAGTCTTTTCATTTTCATCTACTTGCGATATCCACCTGACCCGTCTCGCTGCGATTCTCGCAGTCTTGAGAACAGCTGGGATACAACTAAACTCCAAGAAATGTCAATTTGGCCGCCGTCAGATCACCATTCTGGCCCATCCTGGAAACCCCAATGGCGTCTAACCATATCCCGAGATCTGCGCCACTCGTAGCTTCCCGGTGCACTGTTCTACATCCGACGTGTAGAGCTTCACGGGCATAGGTTCTTACTTGCATCGTTTTGTGAAAAACTTCGCCGACGTTGCCAGGCCACTCACAGATTTGCTGAAGAAGGATACCACATTCTCATGGGGCCCAGAGCAGACTCAAGCGTTCACCACTCTCATCGGCTGCCTAACTATGCCTCTCATACTTGCCCACTTTAATCCTTCTGCTGCCACAGAAGTTCGCATCAACGCCAGTGGCCACACTATTGGCGCAGTTCTTGCTCAGTGGAACCACGGCACACAGAGCGTGATAGCTTATGCCAGTCGCCTGCTTTCTTCCTCTGAGAAGAATTATTCCATCATCGAGAGACAGTGTTTAGCTATAATTTGGGCCGTCGCCAAGTTCTGGCCACATTTATATGTACGCATGTTCTCCGTCTTTACGGACCACCATGCCATCTGCTGGCTGACTTCTCTGAAGGACCCGACTGAAGGTCTGGGTCGCTGGGCTCTGAGGCTCGAGGAAATTTCGTTTAGGGTCAGCTACAAGTCTGGCAGTTTGCAAAAGTACGCAGACTGTCTTTCTCACCATCCGGTGGACCCTCCTGATCCCGTTGAAACTGAACTGGAGAGCAGCGTGATGGCGTTTACTGATATCAGCGATATACGCATTGAACAATGACGGGATGAGTCAGTGCGCACTATCATCGACGCCATCCAGTCTGACAGCCGTGACTCTGAATCCCGTATGTTCGTGCTGTATGAGGACATCCTCTACCGCCGCAACGTCAACACTGAAGGCTCTGAGCTTCTGCTTGTCATTCCGCGTCATCTACGACCTGCCATACTCTAACAACTTCACGACGCACAAACAGCGGGACACCTCGGTGTTTCCCGCACATACGACCGCGTCCGACGTCGGTTCTTCTGGCCAGGACTGCACCGCAGCGTGCGTCGATTTGTCGCCACTTGCGACCTCTGCCAGTGCGGGAAAAGACCTTTTTGCTGCCAGTTGGACATCTTCACCAAATGAAAGTCCCCTCTGAATCATTCCATTGCGTGGGACTCGATCTTTTGGCGCTTTTCCGACGACAATAAATATATTGCCGTTGCCACTGGTTTTGCAACCCGTTACGCAATAACGAAGGCTATGCCAACCTGTTGCGCCACTGACGTCGTTGATTTACTTCTTCATGACGTCATTTAACACGACGGTGCACCCCGACAGCTGCTTACTCACCGCGGCTGCTCTTTCTTGTCCAAAGTTGTCGACGGCCTCCTATGATCGTGTGCTACAACGCATAAGCTATCTACCGCCTACCACCCACAAACTAATGGCCTAACTGAACGTCTCAACCGCACACTCACAGAGATGCTTTCGATGTACGTCTCCGAAGATCATCCTGACTGGGACACCACATTGGCCTATGTGACTTTTGCATATAATTCATCTAGACATAACACCACGAGATTCTCACCATTTTATCTTTTGTAGTGTTGCGACCCCATATTGCTATTTGAAACCACCTTACCTCTCAAGCCATCTGCTTCCGAGTACGCTCGCGAAGCCAATGGTCAGGCTCAATGGCTCGCCAAGTTGCCCAGTCTCGTCTCACCAGGTCACAGGATATACAAAAAGCCCGCTACGACCACCGGTATCGTAATATAACGTTTGCCCCGGGTGACCGCGTGCTCCTCTGGTCACCGTGTCGCCGTGTAGGACTCATGCCAAGATGGCGCTCCAATGCCCGGGGGTCCTGTTACAGGGATGAAGTAAAGGAAGTGAAAGGGCAGAATCAGCTCACAGGCACACGAGTGTGCCAATCAGCCATTGTGATTCTTGTCTGAGGTTGTACCTATGTAATTGCGTTTGTACATAACTCACCGACCCCGTAACAATATTTAGGCAGAATTAGTTAGGACGCGCACTGGCCTTTATTTCTGGGAAGCCTCAACAAATCTATAAGTGGTCTTTTCAGATGATTTTACAAAATATTACACCTAATAAATTATATCATTGCCTAAAAACTTCTATTTGCTTTTGACCATACACTAAATAATCTAAATTGGCACATCTGTTCAACTATTGTTTGAAAATGTTTAGGAAAATTTTGCAAACACTTTTCTGGCAGCAGAGACAAAACATTCAAAATTAAAGCGTATTAAACAACGTGGCATAATCGCAAATTTTTTCCTTCAAAAAATCGCAGCGATATGGCAAGTTCACTACGATTCTCAGCCCTTGCTGCTCATTGTATGCATATAAAAACATGAAGCCCGGCATTTTAAATATTTTGTAGCATTTCTTCAAAATCTCCTTTGCGGAAAATTCAGAAAAAAAAACGTTTTAGCTCAATAGACACTCAGTTCCCTATCGGAAAAATTGCCATGGTGGATACTGGAAAACATTGTGGGCGTAGTGGAAATAATAGTGGGCATGGTGGAAATTATGATGGATATGATGGGACGTAGTGGAAAATATGGTGGATATGCCTGGACATACTGGGTGGTATGGTGTACAGATGAGGGGTAAAAGTAAATGATGGTGGAAAGCAGAGGCTAGATAGTGGGCAATAATGGGACACTCTGCCCACCATTGCGATAATGCTGGGACGCCCTAAGCATATGGTGGGTGGTGCTTATTATGGTGGGCTACATGGTGTACCAAGCAGAGAAACTCTTCCCACCATTGCGATAATGCTGGCCTAGTCTGTGTGTGTGTGTGTGTGTGTGTGTGTGTGTGTGTGTGTGTGTGTGTGTGTGTGTGTGTGTGTGTGTGTGTGTGTGTGTGTGTGTGTGTGTGTGTGTGTGTGTTAAAATATATAATACATTCAAAGACGAAGCTTAAGGGTGCCCGAATTTTCCTCAACATAATTCAAGGATATTTTCGGACATGCATCGACGTTCTTATTTGTACGCACCCTATCGAAACTTGGTAGACTGATGCAGTAATAGTGCGGTAAAGAAAATGACCCAACATTGTTCTCGTCATATATTAGGAATGAGAAAATCGAACAGCAGGAGACAACGTTCATGTGCCATAAGCTGTCGCTCAAGCGCATCGAACTCGAATAAGCTAGACAATGCTTGGCCACGTTTCTGCATTGTCCTTTATAGTTATTGTATTCACTAAGATCAATCTTGGTTGCATGAAAATGAGCGAATACAGTCATAAAGAAGGAACTTATTCCAAGACATCCTATTTGATGTTAGCAATAATTTTGGTCTTTATTTATTACAGATTCATCTTCTTGCCAACTCTATCGAGGTAAAAGAAACTGCATCTTCCACATGCATGGTTGGCACTACAACTGGTTCTATAGAGTCTGCTTTATGGATGACTATACGCACTGCGGAATTGATGAAAACAAGTTCACTAGTTGTGAAGAGTGCATGCGAACTTGCAGTGGTAAATGTTGCTTCTATTTATTATCAAACTTGTGTGGGACGGTGAGATTTGTTTTTGGTAATTTATTGACAATTCATTACAGTACCTCATGTTTTCTAAAAAATCTTTTCATGTGGGCTCAATACGCTTGAAATGGTTTGATCCTCTCCAGAAATACCGGTTATCGCAATTTGGCGGGTTGCTCATAACTGAATTTATCTGAAACAAAGTTTTTGCAGTAGCTGTAGTACTGGAATGATCGATGATTGAGCTATGCATTTCACACTCAAGCAGATTAACCACATTGGGTACCTATGCTCGCCTTTATCATTAGAGCAATTGGTCCTTTTGTTTTATAATTTACTTTCTTTACGACAGCAAGCACATGGTGTAGATGCGGTATCTATTCTTCGAAGAACTGGGAATTCATAATAATTTGTCACATTTTGTACCGACGTTTGTTACGTTTTAATTTTGCTGTAATAGCTCAAATGTAAATGTTGCATTACACAACCGAACGAGAATTACTTTAAAGTGATAGAGCCCATACATTTTTATAAAGTTGGTTTTTTCCTAATCATCTTCGTCCATAGAAACTTAATAATAGCCCAAATGAAGTTCCATAAAAAAAGAATACCATGCGTCATGTAAGGATTGTAGAAAAGTGTAGAAAGCCATATAACTGTTCACTTCTAAAAAATGTATTTGATGAACGAAATAAGATCAGAAAAGATGTGACGTTTATGTATAATCTATTGCAGAAGTAGGCAGTTTCGGCGCACATGCGAAATACCTATTTACATATTTATATAATTTCCAATAGAGCAGCTCTTCCTAGGCCTATAGCAGTAAGGGAGTACAACAATATATCGCATACACAAAACAGATGAAGAAAGTACTTTGGCAGTTTACCCGTCGAGACCAAATTGAAGCAAGCGTGAAGCTGGACAGTGTTCTTTTTTATGTTCAGTTTCCTGCTTCTTTTTTTCTTCCTCTCTTTTTTTCTGTTCACCTTTCGTTATTTTCGCGTGTCTTTTCTTGTTAATATTACCTATTTATATTGTTTATTCTCCTATTTTTCTATTCACCGTATCTCCCACTTGCTTCTTTGTTTTGGTTTTATAGTGTTGTGTTTTACTATTCATAGAATTAATGCTTGTAGTTTGTATCATCAACAAGGTGTTTGAAGAAAAGGCAGCTATCTATATACTACAACGTACCCTGTGAATAATTTCAGCTCGTGTTTGGTGGAAAAAAGATCAAAGGTGCAAATCATGTTTCCATTTGTTGACAAATGCGTCATAGTTAACGCGTATTTGGCCTAGTAATTGGCTGAAATATTTGGTAAAAGTCGACTGTCGGGATTTGTCCTCGTTATTCTTGCTTGAGCAACAAATCCGCGAGGCATCGTCAGTAATGAAAAAACGAAACTGGCTACGAAGGCATAATACACAGGCTGACTAGCTCTAATAATTTTTCAACTCTAAAGCTATATTTTATGATTACTAACGAAATATTTCTTCTTATTCAGTTTCTTTGTGTGCAGAAAAAGTTCCACCACCAGCTTCCTGGGAGCTACCATTCAAGCTCGGCGGAATATGACATTGATTTATTATGAATGAAATGTAGTTTTATTCGTGTGCAGAGACATTTTTGTCGGCTTTGGATTTTGAAATATACATTACATGCGTTGTCGTTTAGATCACAAGCAGCTTCTAAGACTTTATTGCTTTTGATTTTGTGACGGAATCTCAAGGTTTCACCGAGAACCACTCAGCAAAGAACTTCACTATCTCACATTCCCTGAACAGAAAGTCTGTATTGCAGAACAAAATACGTGCCTGCCATTATAGATTCCATCTACGTTGTGCTAAAGTGTAGGAGCTGCAGTCAAAAGTCCTCTGCTGAAATAATTCTTGGATAATAGAAATCATCTGTCGCCATCATTTTGCGACCTGCCTTCGTTAACGTGTCGAGGCCAAGGCAAACTGCGCCTGGTCAGCCGGCGATTCGCACACTATATACACCACGCTCATCCGCAGCTACGCCAAATAGAATCTTCAGGTGGTGTGGCAGCTTGGGCTAGTTGGTATGGCATGACGATAGTTATTGCGCGAGAACAAGACGACATTCTTGTCTCTGTGTCGTCGTTTTGTTCTCGCGCAATAACTATCTTCAGGTGGTATTTTATATTTACACGTTTATATACCAACAAGTCATTGTATTTCTGTATTAACAGGAAAAAATGTCATATATAGGTTGCATAAATATAAAACCACAGTTTTATTAACAACGTTGGACACATGTCCAGCTAACCCGTCATAGGGTTTCAATTTTGAGAAAAAGCTCTGCAACTGAGGCACAAAGGCATGGTATTTCAGAACATAGCCACGTACTTTGGTAGAAATAAAGTTAAAATACAGCGTACTAGACAAATTTCTCAGAGGAGCACTTCACAAGTTGTACACAGGAGTCTTGTGCACAGCCCAGTTGCAGCAGTCAAAATCACATATACCTGCACATTTTTCGGGTTTCGAATGTTATTTAGAGACGCGGCAAAGTTCAATTCTTCACACAGACAAAATATGTTTACGGCGGAACTTCATTTGGCTAGGCGAAAGAAAAATTTCTTGGCCAGGTCTGGACTGAGAGTTTGATTTTGGCTGTGCTGTCACTTACACCTTTGTCTATGTCGTACTCAAGCGCACGTACCACTGGCTGCACCATCAACTACTTTGTTCTGTGCGTCGTAAGCAAGAACGCACGCTAGTGGATGTGCCGTCATTGACGCCGTTCAGTTTGTCTCAGCTATGCCTAGTGCATTGCAACTAGTTTGTCGCTATTATGAAAACGCACGATCGTTTTTAAAGCCACTTTTGACGTAGCTGTCAATGTCTTCCTTGCTTAAAAAATAGGCCAGCATCACTGAGTTAGTCAAGGCTGCGTCACAGTAGTTCTGGCGGGTTTGTACAGGACGCCTTCGTGGTCGTTTAATGCGTGTAGGTTCATGATAATGGCAAGTTTGTGATCTTGACACTCGTTAAAGCTTCAAAATAAAACTTATGCTATCTAATTTCTTAAGCTCGTTTGCAAAAAAAGAAATTCGACCAATCCCTCTACGGCTCAGTTCTCAAGTTCACCACCTAAAGAAAATGTTCAGCTGGTGTCTGAGCACATGCCGGTTCACAAGCGCGATAATATTCTGTCTACGACACACGACCAATCTTGAGTCTAACAGCTCTAGCTGTTGTGATAAACCATAAAACACGCAATTAAAACGATATGTAAATGCTTGTATCTAAAGAAATAAGCTGACAAATGCTACAGAGCGTTCCAGGGGTCACGCAGAAACAGCTTAGTTTTGATCCTTGACTTGCGAAGGGTAGACACAATGAAGAGGGGTTGCAGCGTAAGCGTACATCATCAATTCGGCAGCCACTTCTATTCCGTAACGCAGAAATTCATTGAACGCTTACCTCTATTTAGTGTATGCCACTGCAGAGAAAAAGTTCGGTTTGGCGACTCTGCTTGTTTGTATATATAGCATAGACCCAGATAAGTTTTTGTGTGCGAATAACACTGATTTCGAATTCTTGCTAATTCATTGCAGCTCAGTGAGGTACTCTCTCCATTCATCTATGGGTGTCGATAGAAACTGCCCGATTTTCTCGGCCTCAAGTCTCTGCCAACGAATGCTGTTCAACATCTCTCTCAGCTCTCCCAATGGCGACACTAGTAGGCAATGCCGGGAGTGCTTCTAGGAGAAAACTGGGTGCTCCCAGTTTTGCGGAAGCACCAAGCATTATCAGTATCCCCTTTTGTAAATGCGGTAGTCGCTACTACAGAAACAGCGCTCTGGGAGCCTTTCTGTTCTAATCAGGCGTGAGGTAAGACGAAGAACGAGTGCGCTGTCGAGCAGAGAAGCTCAAAAAGAGTAAAATCTTATCCAAACACATTTTCTTGTAGTTTCTAAAAGCCACAGCAATAAGAAAAAATGTTTTCAATTGGGAATACTTTTAACATGCCTGGAATTACACGAAAAAACGCTTTCACAAAATTCTAACGAAACGAAAAACGATTCTTTTCCACAATCATAGAAAAAAGTACAAAATTGCAATACAGTAAAATATAGCAGAGTTATTACCAAAAAATTACCAAATAGGAAACTAATTAGTAAATGACATGTTAAGGTTTCATAGTTTTATTGTACCTATGACATTATCATTCAAGACTACGTGACTGCGGAGCACGCTATATGCTCCGCGAGTATTGACAGCACAATGATTAAAAAAAACAAAGACAGATGACTTTAAAAATAAAATGAAACAGAAAAAGCCAATAAGAATTATAAAGCCCAGTTTGCTTTTTTTCAAAACAAATGGGTTATGTTAACCCGGAAAGCAAAAAGACTTACTACGCCGACCTAATTAGGTGGCAAAATGATGATTAAAGGAAAAATATAAAGAATTGTAGGAGATCTACTAGGATTAGAAGGGAAATGCTATGTTTCCCCAGAAAGTGTATATGTGGAGACAGCTAATACTAATGATCGTTTCTCAAGAATCGGTATAAACATAAACAAACAGTGTACCCTAACAGTTTTTACAACGTGGCTTGAAAGATCTATTGAATGTGACCTTATGTTTGAAAAATAATACTTGATAAAGTAAAATGAAATCCTAAGAAAGTTATTTGCAAATAAGGCATATGGACCCGACGGTATTGAGGTCAGGATCCTGAAAAACTATATAAATATCCTGTGTGACCCCCTATGCCGCATGTTTTATTACAAAGTAAGCAAGAATTCTTACCTAGACGTATTGAAAGTTGGTAAGCTCATCCCAGTGCACGAATCTGGTGACCCGAACCACCCGGGTAGTTACAGGCCAATAAATATTCTTAGTACAGGGAATACCCTATTTAAAATCTTATTGCGCTACAACTGAATCCATTTTTTTTTGAAAACGATAACTGTCTGCCCGCAGAAACATGGGTTCATTGCTTGTAGATACACTGCAACTGCTGTTTCAGCGCTTTCGCAATTCGTTAACACTACTCTAAACAAGCAGGACATGGCAGCGTCAATATTTCTTGATGTAAAAAGGACGTTCGACACAATTTGTAACACCAGACTATTTTAAAGGTAAGATTCTTACAGAAAAATGGAAATGCGGTTCGATTCATTTAGAGCTATTTTCATGCACGTCGACAGCAAGTGGTAATTATCAAATATTGCTCTACTTTAGCTCTTGTCACGGGCGGAATACCATATGGATCGGCTTTTCGGTCCCGTTCTCTTCTGTTTCACGTGAATGATCTACCGCAAAATCTTGCCCCGTCACGGTGGTCTAGTGGGTAAGGTAGTCGGCTGCTGACCCGCAGGACGCGGGATCAAATCTCAGCTGTGGCGGCTGCATTTGCGATGGAGGCGGAAATGTTGTATGCCCATGTACTCAGATTCGAGTGCACGTTAAAAAACCCCAGGTGGTCGAAATTTTTGGAGCCTTCCACAACGGCGTGTCATAATCGTATGGTGGATTCGAGACGTTAAACCTCACTAATAAATTACCGCAAACTCTTAGGTACACAAATGGTTATAGTATGCTGATGATACAACGTTACGTTACACAGCTAATTCACTTCCTTCAATGCAAGACGTTATATTGAAAGAAATGGCAATAATATGTAAGTTGTTTACAGAAAACTGGCTGGCCATAAATAGAGTAAAAGCTCAATATGTCATATTTAACCCAAGTAGGGAAATAATAAACAACAACAGCCTTAATAGTTCTCTGGCAACCAAACTCTGAATAGTGTCGGCACATTAAAATATCTATGAGTATTCTTGACACCCTTGTACTGAAGCGACGTGATCCATACTGTATGTAGAAAGCTGGCTTTTCACTTTTGTGCACTGGTTCGATCCCGCCAATAAATTTTTCGTTCTTTACTTCATTGCATATACTTTTCCCTGTTTGATTCACACCTTGGCCATTGCTGTGAGGCTTGGGGCCTAACATACAAAACTATTTAGGACATATACTGCCGTTACAAAGACGCGCTTTAGGAATAATAACATTCTCCCTAGTTTATAACCCCACTAGCATTCTATTTATTATTCTACATATTGCCACGAATGATATAACAGAGACAGCCACGAATTGACGTCTTGCCCGCCCACAGACCAGGAAGCAATGTTCTCTTCTTTCTCCACTTCGAAGTGATTTTACGCTACAGTTGATGGCTCATACCCATTTACCTGTGACATTATTCCCTCTCCTCGAAAAGCACTGTCTCGATGCTGGTGATGATCGTTGAATAAAATGAGAAAGAAAAGCTGCTACTATGGAATATAACAACTGCGTTTTAAGGCAAAAAAATGGGCTGGTGTCACAGAAGTACTCAGTAAAGAAAGGAGTTAGGACACAAGACACATCAAAATGAAACAAAAGTGCCAAAATAGTCATTGCATGGTAAGTCAGTCCACGTTCGATTGACGACGGGAGAAATATGGCTTGAGGCTTCACACATGCACGACATCACTTTGTGGAAACCGATGGGAACGTCTTGAGGTGCCCTCAGGGAGAACGTTGTATGTAACGTAACTGAGTCGGCGTAGAACTGTGTGGGGGCCGAAATAGCGCCGCAGCAACTTTTCAGAGTAGCCACGCTGTCGGATGAGAGTCCACACGCAAACTTCATGGCCTGGTTGGAAAGTAACCTCTCGGTGTGCAAAGTTATAGCGGCGTGCGTCGGCAGTTTGGCGAGCCTGAATATGTCGTCGGGCGAGTTGACGGGCTCCCTCGGCGCGTTGAGCGAACAAGGCAGCATCCGCGTTGAACATGCCCAAGTTGTTGGAAAGAAGCATTGCGTCGAGCATAGTAGTGACCTTTCGATCAAGAACTAAGCGAAACCGGGTGAAACCTGTACGCCCTTGGCCTATTGTATTGTAAGCAAAAGTTACATAAAGGAGTATATCGTCCCTGTTCTTGTGATCAAAAGCAACATACATTATTTGCATAACTGCAATGGTCTCGTTCAACTGTTCAGTGAGTCTATTTGTTTGGGGGTGATAACCCGTGGTTTTCCGATGTTCTGTACCACATAGTCTAAGCACTTCTTGAAGCATCTCTGCGGTGAAAGCTGTTCCACAATCAGTAATTATCACAGCTGGCGCTTCGTGACGAAGTACGATGCTGGGGATGAAACACTTGGCGCTTTCGGCTGCGGTAGCTTTGCGCAGGGCCTTTGTTTCGCTGTAACGCGTTAAATAATTAGTGGCAACCACACTCCATGGATTTCCAGACGAAGACGTGGAAAACGATCCGAGCAAGTCAATGCTTGGATGGAATGGTGTTTTCGGCGCGTAGATAGGCTGTAGTGGTCCTGCTTGTCGGACAGGTGGGGTCTTACGGCGTTGACAGTCGCGGTATGCGCAGACGTACTGCTTGACTCTCTTCGCTATGCATGGCCAGTAGTAGGAGCGGCGAATTCTTTCCCAGATGCGCGTGTAGCCAAGGTGTCCGGATGATGGTTCATCGTGACAAGCATGTAAATTATCGTGACGAAGTGAGGTTTGCGCAACCAGTAGGTAAGTAGCCTGGGTATGGTCGAAAATTTTCTTAGAGAGGACTCCATCCCTGATGCTGAACGAGGCCAGCGAACGTGCGAAGTTTCGAGGAAGACTCGTTGTTAGGCCTTCGAGGTAGTCAATCAGCGGGCTTAGCTCCACGTCGTAACGTTGTTGTTGAACCAAGTTCGTTGCTGATACACAGGAAAAGAATAGATCTTCCTCTTCAACGTCCGCAAGTGTACTTCCGATTGGCGCACGTGAAAGACAGACAGCATCGGTGTGTTTGCGTCCTGACATGTGAATGACTGTAACGTCGAATTCTTGCAGCTGAAGGCTCCACCGTGCTAGACGACCGGAAGGATCTTTGAGGTTGGCGAGCCAGCATAAAGAATGGTGGTCGCTAACTACCCTGAATGGTCGACCGTACAAATAACGCCAAAACTTTGTTATAGCCCAAACAACGGCTAAGTATTCTTTTTCTGTTGCAGAGTAGTTTTTATCTGCGGTTGATAGTGTTTGACTAGCATAGGCAATCACGCGCTCTACGCCATTTTGCCATTGAACCAACACAGCTCCAAGTCCGACGTTGCTGGCATCCGTGTGTGTGGCTTTGTGGCAGCGTTGTCGTCAAAGTGACCGAGTACAGGCGGGGCTTGGAGAAGGTTTCGTAGCGTGTCAAAGGCGTGTTGCTGATTCTGACCCCAAACAAATGGAATGCCGTGTTTCGTAAGTTCATTTAGTGGTTCAGCGATTTTGTGAAAGCCTTTGACGAAGCGTCTGTAGTAAGCGCCCAGTCCCGAAATTCGGCACAGATTGCGCTTGTTTATTCGGACAGAAAATGCGGCAACAGCTTTCGTTTTCTCAGAGTGTGGGTGTATACCAGCGTGGCTAACCACGTGACCAAAATCATCAGTTTCTCAAAAGCAAAGTGGCGTTTCTCAAGTTTGAGAGAACGTCCAGCTGTTCGAAATGCCTGAAGAACTGTCTGCAAGCGTTGGACGTGCTGCTCAAACGTGTTCGAGAAGACGACCATATCGTCAAGGTGGACAAAAAAAAATTGCCATTTTATCCCAGAAAGAACCGTCTCCATTATTCTTTGAAAGGTAGCTTGCGCAGAGCATAGGAAAGGACCATGAACTCGTAGAGTCCGTAAGGAGTAACGAAGGCGGTCTTTTTGCGGTCACGCTCATCAACGAAAAATTGTCGATAGCCACTGCGTAGATGCATGGAAGAAAAGTAACGAGTGTTGCGAATGCGGTCCAGCCAGTCATCTATTCGTGGTAAAGGATACACGTCTTTGTTCGTGATCTTACTCAACTTTCGGTAGTGGACACAACATCGCAGTGTACCCTCTTTTTTTCTTTACTAACACAACAAGGGACGCCCAAGGGCTGGTCGATGCTGGATGACATCGTCCTTCAGCATCTGCTGAACCTGTTGGCGTATAGCGTCTTCTTCTTTTGGTAAGACTCTGTAGGCGTGCTGTCGAATGGGTCTCTCGATAGGCTCAGTGGTGATACGATGCTTCGCAAGCGGTGTTTGGTTCACTTTTGAAGTCGTAGCGAGGCAGTCCCGAAAAGAATCGAGTAGCTTCAAAAGACGTTCCCGTTGTGCGGACGGTAGACCCTGGTTCACGTTGAGAGTGCTTGCGAATGTGGTGGTTGAATGGTCGGACAACGAACGGGCAGATAATGCTGAGGGACAAGGGACGTTGGCAATACCCTCAAGGTATGCAATGTGAGTGTGTTTGGTAAGATGGTGATACTCCTCGCTGAAGTTCGTAACTGATAGGCAAGCCTGCCTCCTCTTGGGCTGAGCAATACCTCGGGCAACGCAGATTTGTTGTGAACAGAGTAGGGACTTTTCTTCCACAATCACAGCATCGGGTACGTCTTGGTCACATTCAACGTTGATAACGAGGCTTCTGCGTAGAAGCAGGCTAACAGATTCGGAGGATACACATAGGGCAGTTTTCTATGAGTGGGTGTTTTCAGGTTCGGGATGAAACGGGTCCTCGAACGACACCTACAAGTCTCGTGGGTCAATAATTGTGCCGTGTTCGCGAAGAAAGTCCAGTCCCAAAATGAGTGGACGAGAGCACACAGGTAATACGAGAAAAGACCCTCTGATTGTCGAAGCCCGGACTCGAACATGATCTGTGCACATTGCATTCGGCGTGACGGGTTGGCCCCTGCCGTGCGCAACGGTGGTCCTTGCCAAGGGGTAGTTACCTTCCTCAGTTTGCATGCCAGGGTGCTGCTCATAACCGAATATTTGGTGCCGGTGTCGGTGAGGGCAGTGACGACGTGATTACCGACGTGTACGGTGATGTCGGCGGAAACAGTCTTACGACTTTCGGAAATGGCTGAAAAATCAGAACGGTCTTTGTCGGGTCTTTGCGTCGAGGGAGGCTTTTTGAACGTTCGTTGAGACACGAATTCACCTCTAAGAGCCGCGGTTTCTAGTTTCCCGTTTGGGGACTCATTGACCAGTCTCTGAAAGGAGCGTAAAATGACGAGGGAAGGCTGGGTGACGTGGGGCGGCGGGGTGATGGTGATCGTGATTGGTAGCGTTGACCAAGGCGAGGAGCTACTGGCCCGTAATTCACGCTTCCATTTCGTGGGGATGCTCACCGTAACGTGGGCACCGAGCATCAGGGTGGAAGCCACAGAGACTAAGTTGGTGGTATTGGCAACTGTGGTAGACGTGACCCGCTTCACCACAGTGGTAGCAGAGTGCACGGTTATCTGATGTACGCCACACGCTGGCCTTTGTGGCGTTCTGTCGCGATCCAGACGGATGATAAGTGGGTGCACTCAGAAACCTTCAGGCGGGTGGCGGAGTCGAAGAGGTGCCCTGGAATCGATGGCTAGCCTGATCCATTGTCCGCATGGTGGGATCAGGGCCATGTGGCGCAGGAAGTCACAGGGCCGACGTATAAATCAGCACGGGGGCCTCATGCGTTGTTGGTGCGAGTGGGGTGACCACCTGTCGAATCTCATTTCGGATAAAGTCGGCGAGAGCATTTACGGGTGATTGGGGTCCCGCTGCTTGGAGTAGGCGCAGCTCGTCCCGCACGACGCTTCTTAAGAACTCTGTGAGGGCATGCCTCTCACTGCCAGCCCCAATGGAGCATTGCAGTAGTGGTGACGTCGTGGCGTTCATGCTGTGATGATCAATGTTGCAGAGTACGCTCCATTGTGGTTGCCTCATCTACGAACTCAGCCACAATCATCGGTCGATTGCTCACGAGTCCGGCAAAGAACTGCTCTTTTACCACACGCATTAAATACCGCACCTTCTTTTCCTCGGACATTGCGGGGTCAGCACGCTTGAAGAGTCAAAGTATGTCCTCGACAGACATCAAAACTCTCTCGTTAGGTCGTTGGTTCCGAGACGAGAGTGCCTTCTCCACTCTCTCTTTCCTTTCGGCGATGTGGTACGCATCGCAGAAGTGTCAGCTGAAATTTCGCCATGTTGAAAAAGAACCCTCGTGATTTTCATACCATGTTTTGGCAGTTTCCAACGCAAATTAAACTATTTGCAGCTTGCGAGCTTCATCCCATTCGTTGATGTTGGCAACTCCAGAGAAGTGGTCAAGCCAGTTATCAACATCCTAATAAATGTCTCAACGAAATGAGCGTGGTGTTTGTGGTGCATGAAAACATGCGGGAGAAAAGAATAGGCGTCGTTGGTTTGACTCGGCTGGTTGGTAGTCGGGGTCGCCATCTAGTCTTGAGAGAGAGGACTGTATTCGGGAAATAGTCCTCACAGGCGGCGCTTGCTTCTTGTCGTGGAAGCTGTAGCTGTCTCCAAGTAGCTCGTTGTGCCGGCTGACATTTTGGAGCCGAGGCTTATTGACCAAACACCTCCACCAGTGCCGCGAACGAAATAACAGAGACAGCCACAAATCAACGTCTTGATGTTCTCTTCTTTTTCCACTTCGAAGCGATTTCACGCTACAGTTTATGGCTGACACCCATTTACCTGTGACAATATTCTCTCTCATTTACAACGCTTAGATATAGTAAAGTAGCTTGTCTCGCTCATAAATTTTGTACACGAACTTTCCACAACCCAACAATATATTCCTCTTCTCGCGTGCGAACACTAGGCCAACATCGACTTGGTAAAAAAAAAACCTAGGAAATATAGGCCCATAATCATAAAGTTTTATGATTACCGTGAGAAAGAAAGTGTTCTAAAAAACTGCAAAAAACTTAGGGGGACCAATATAACCATAAGCCATGACTACGCCCGTGACACGGTCGAAATAAGGCGCAAGCTATGAAAAAGTGCAGCTTCAGATAGGGCTTAAGGTGAGCAGGTTAAGTTGGTGCATGATAACATTAATATAAACGATGATATATACAGCTGGGATGTCATTCGAGAAGAACAATACCTGTATCAAAATCATGCAGTAAACAGAAACAGAGATATGCTCTTGAAGCCGCCGGTGCAGGAAGGAGCACTACAAAAAACGAGAGCATGTCCTCTAACGCTCTAGGAATGCCCTTTTCTTGACCACAGATATAGCTCCGGCTTCTTTTATTTAATGCCCGAAGCATCGTTAACAAAGTAACTGAACTTGAATAGGTTTTACTATCACAAAGTCCTCATGTGGTGGCCATAACTGAAACGTGGCTACGCAGTTGTGTCTCTGATAACTGCAGTGTGCCAGAAGGCTACAAAATCGTTATATCTGATAGGGACTCGCCAAGGGGCGGGGTCGCTATCATAGTAAAAACTTTGTTGCGGCCGCGCATGTTTGAAGCAATGTACCAGAAACGGTGTGGTGTAAAATAAGCCTTTTAACACTATATACCTTCTTGGTGTCATGTATAGACCACCCGCAACAGCAACAGACTATCTTGATAAATTGAATAACTTCCTTTGTGCCTATGTAAATGGGAACACCAGGCTAATCTTTACTGGAGACTGTAATCTGCCTCACATCAGCTGGGCTGCTTTTTTGCCTGGACACGTCGAGATTGATAGTGGTGAAAAGATGTTGGAAATTCGGTTCGCTTATACCTTAACGCAAATAGTTCGCGAGTATACACGGATGACATCTTCGTCTCGGTGCGTGTTGGACCTGGTGTTCCTTTCAAACGAATTGTGCAATTATATTATCTGTGTTGATGAGAGAATTTGTGATCATAGATTGGTATCTGTTACTATTCCACTGAGTGTTTCACGTGCAAGAACTTATCCGTGTAAGTAAAAGATTACGCGAACGCGGATGACATTTAGATTCGGGACACGCTGGGGTATTCATTTGGTCATTTTGAGCAGGCATCCGAGCGCCAAACAGTTGATGAATTGTGGCAACGTTTTAAAGATATTATTAAAGATCGCATAGGCAAATTTGTTCCTAGTAGAGTAAAACAGACGAAAAAGTGCAATCCGAGGACAACACAAGACATTAATCAGAAAAAGCGAAAGTTAAAAAGGTTGCGAGGAAAAGAAACCATGGCTCCGAGGATATAGCACGTGTACGAAAAGAATTGAAGAACTGCTTGTTGGATTTTCAGTGCGTTTTTTTGGTCCAAAGTTGAGCTCTTTTATTAAACATTTTCCTCGCAAGTTCTGGCTTTATACGTCTGATAGTCGCAATAAAATTGACCAGCTGAAACGTGGAAATAAAATCGTGATGAAGATTGTTGATATTGCAGATATTCTTACCATTTTTTTCAGTCAGTTTTTACAAGGCACAGATGTGACACTGAAACAAAGGATGTAATATGCCACTTATTTGAGCCGATGGGTGAGATTACTATCAGTCAAAATGGAGTATTGAATAGTCTATTGTCTCTTTATTCCAAAAAAGCATACGTGCCTGATGAAATACCCAATCTTTTTTGCAGCGTAATGCGGAGTGGATATCTTACTTCTTAGAAGTTATTTTCATAAATATATTTGTACTAGATCAGTGCCATCGGACTGGCGCACAGCTGTACTTGAGTCCCTGTGTTCAAGAGCGGTGATTGGTTGTCCGCCAGTAATTACCGTCCTGTTTTGCTAACATCTATCTGCTGGAAAATGTTGGAACATGTCAATGTAAAGCCTGTGATCACATTCCTAGAAAATAATAATTACTTTTGTCCTTATCAGCATGGCTTTAGGTGTAAAGTTTCGACTACAACACAGCTTATCAAAACTATTCATGGCTTTGCGACAGCTTTAGATATCAATGAACAAATTGATGTCATCTGCATAGATTTCGCTAAGGCCTTCGTTAAGGTACCTCACGACAGATTACTGTATGAGCTTCATTGCGCTGGACTAAGTCAACTTTTACTTAGTTGGACTAAAGCCTACCTAAATGACAGGAAGCAATTCGTGAAAATTGATAACTCTATGTCTAGCTCACTAGAAGCGTTTGCTGGGGTTCCACAAGGCGTTGTTCTTGGGTCCTTATTGTTTCTGATATATGTCGAAGATATCGCAGATAGATCAAAACCCCATGTTCAACTCGAACTGTTTGCTGATTATTGTTTAATTTACGCGCGAGTGAATGGTAGGAAGGACCAATTCAACATTGCCGAGTGAAGAAAAAAGTGCAGGGTGCTAGTATAGACGTAAAACGTCTTGTTTTTATAACATTCATACGGCCGATAATGGAATATGCTCGTAATGTCTGGAGTCCCACCAAAAAGTGCTTGTAAATAAACTTGAACGCGTACAACGGCTTGCAGCTCGATTTATATGCTCGATATATAAACAGGACAACTCAGTCACAGAAATGCTTCAACTATGTGGTCTGGAGACGCTCCACAAGCGCAGACGAAAAAATAGAATAATGTTTCTTTTTTCAATTATTAAAAGCTGAGTTTAAAATTAACAGAAATGACTACATAGAACAACCTGGGAAACGAAGCGAGAGGGCAAACCATACACGAGTACTGCACCCATTTTGCACGAACGAAGGCATACCGTCATACTTTCTTCCCCAAGGTCATTGAAGATTGGAATGGGTTACCGAGTAACATAGTCAATGCGAGTGATGTTAAGTAATTTGTGTATTTACTTGATTTATATGTATGTAATTTATTGTAGTTAATATTGCAATTGTTATTCGCTGCATTACGAATCAGAGAATGTGTTTTTCGTTTGAAATGCAGAGGTTTCATGGATTTGTATATATGTATATCTGGTTCATCATTGGGAGATGTATAGTCATATCCCCAATACGATTGTACAGTGTGTCGTACCCTTCCTGTAATGACCCTTCATAGAGAGTTGACAGTATTCCTAATTAAATCAAGTAAAAATAAGATGTTCATTATTATCATCATCCACCTGACTACGTCCACTGCAGGACAAATGCCTTTCCTATGTTCCGTTAGTTAACTCGGTCTTGTGCTTGCTGCTGCCAATTTATACCCGCGAACTTCTTAATCTCATCTGCCCACGTAACCTTCTGTTTCCCCCTACACAGTAAATTTTTTTACACCCTTAAGGGTGTAAACTGGCTTGTCGCCAGAGCAACACCCTATGGGTGTTTTCAGGTACACCCTACTGAAAGGGTGTTAGCTGAACACCCTACACGAAGGGTGTTCAGCAAAATGTTAGGGTGTTCAACACCCTTAAAAGAGGGTGTTGAAAGTGTGTGCGACCTTTGAGTAACGCATTATTCGAAGGTCGCAGGTTCGGTTCCTCTCTGTGGCAAGTTATCTTTACACCCAGATTTCTTTCTTCACATTTACATTACACAGAAATTTAGACTGCCTTTTATAGTTATAAAATAAATACAAATATTTAGTGTTAAATAGCATAAACATCTTGGGTATATCAATTGGTGGCTCAGTGAGTCGATACAGCAAGGGTGCTTGGTATGCATACGTTTGTGTAGACACACAAACACATTATATTGAAAACATTATTACCCGTAACAGTGCACACGTCTCATGCAGGATGCAGACATATACATATTTCAGCAACTTAATTTGCAGTTTCACTTGGTATCGCGAAACCATGCGAGTTCAGCCTCACCTAGTTCATTTCAAACTTTCTGATTATACAAAAACAACAGAGCTGCATTGGTAGACATCGTTTCCACTCATTGAGTAAATATCTTTTCCCACTTCCTAAAGATAGACATTTATTGGCGTAAGATAAATGTCAAGTACATGTACCACAACACAGGTTTTCTCTCAACTGAAAGCAAACACATTTATTATATTTCATACATACTACAGTTAGAGCAGTTTGCCGCCAATATTCGAACAGGCAAGGTCAGTGGCTGAAGAAAGATGATTAACAGATCAGCCCTCACCCCATGAAGCTTCACCACATATTAAATTTCAAGTTTTATTTTTCAGCATCTTCTAGGTAACAGGAGACAGCATCCATATCCTCAAAAACACACTCTTCATAACAAAATCAAAATGAGAGCCGACAGGTGGAAATGCCTCAGATAGGCTGACCAAAGTTTCGATAGGAGAACCTATCTTCGTCAAAGGTGCCTAGCCTTCTCATCCTTGGCATATTAGTTTCAAGGGGGTTAGTAAAGACGGTCATCTCCTAGTGGTGGCATGTGTCCCTGTTGGCAATCGTAGCCTGAAAAAAAACTATAAAGCAGAGGAGTGCAGTCATTGCTTCATTTCAAGTTGGGTGGTAGTGATTCAGAATGTTCTCAGAGGGTGGAGAAAAAAAAAGAAAAAAAGGAAACACAAAAAGTAGGAGCGGTGTGCTGCCAATGGGTTGCCGCTACAGACACGAAAAAAGCAAGAGCTTGAAAGTTCGAAGCCAGCAGACGGTCCTCGCGTTTCGCCATCACGAAGGGTTGCCGAAGATATTGGCCTATGCTGTTCTCGAACATCTATGAATGGGACTCATAAGAAAGAGGTTACAAAAGGCGCAAGAGAGAAGCAGGCGGCTACTTTTAAATGCCAAGATTTCAATGGTAAGCGACACCAGATGTGTTTGGAAGACCACGTGTTTATTGGGGAAGGTCATTGATTGAAATATGCTTTCACTATATCATAGGTGTCCCGCTCAACGGAATTGCCTCAAGAATTTGGCAGCATGTTGGCAGAGAAATCGGCAAGTTCGGAATGCAAAGGGAA